>JAEQBH010007525.1:0-153576 GCA_016808115.1 Tetrastigma voinierianum | reverse complement strand
TTTATCTTTAGTATGAAAAATGCTTTCAAGCATATAAGTAGTGAAAATGAACAAGAATTCAGTAATTTATAAGTGAATTATGATTTTTCATGGCGAGATAATTATTAAATTATTTTGTTTTTCTTTTAATTAATAATAGTAAAAATAATTTGGAACATGAACTACCACTTCTTATTATTAATTTTAATCCATATTTGATTCTCGAAAAGTATTGATAAAAGATAAGTATGTCAACGAAAATGATTTTGTTGTATGTTTGATGGTTATAACAATTTTTTTTTATAGAAAATCATAAACAATTAAAATTAATTAGAAATTTTAATACTTTTCTTCTCTTTATTTTACTTGTATTTTTCATTTAGAAACTTTCCCAAGAACCAAACATAACCTTAAATGAATTTACTTTAATGTCACTAATTATTCATAGGAAATGATTAATCAAAATTTAGAAAGAAAGAAAGATTAATGCAACCATTATGTTGATATCATTTAACGATCACAGGTTCAAGCCACTCTTATGCAATTTATTCCCCATTTATTGATTTGAAAGTTCATAAAAAACTTCGACCATTCTTGGCTTATGACCTCCATAGAACACAAGCCATAAGGATCATCTTGTGAGTCTATCTTTGCTATTATATAACCTCCTAAACATATGAGCGTAGGAATTGACAATCAAGTCTTAGTTCCATCATATAATTAAGTAGAAACTTATTAATAAATAAGTATATAAAACTTTGTGATGTTTGTATATATATATATATATATATGTGTGTGTGTGTGTGAGATTAAAATAAAATTCGATTGAATTTGACATAGATTTTAAACTCAAACACTATCGATTTGTCATTATTTTATAAAAATAAAAATTTAAAATAAGAATATATAGTTTAAGAAAAATAGTACCAAAATATTATGATTAAAAAGTTAAGTTAAAGTAAATAATAAAATGAATGAGTTAAACCTTAGAAATTATTTTACAAATAAAATTAAGATGATTAAATTCATAAATAATTAATTCATGAAAAGATCGTAGAGAGCATAAGATTTTATCTAATCATCTGATTTGTCATTTCCAAAATCAATTGTTGTATTTAAGGCATGATTAAAAATCAATAATCTTGTGAAGAAATGTAAAGGTAATCTAATCACAATTTTACGAAAATCAATTTAATCACATAATTTTTATTATTTTCAAAATCAATGATGATAAGACCGTAACAAATTTTTGCATTATTTTTTTTATTAAATATAAGATGTGTTTCCTCACTCAGTTTTAATATTAGCTTTTCTAACTACTATTATCAAAAGGATGAGCATATTGTTAGATGATAATGTCACAAGAATATATTAGTGGACACCAAAAGAAATGTTTATTTCTCTTGGCACTTGGAACAACTTGATTTTATAGTGAATGTGGGCGTGATGCAGTTGTATCAGTAAATTCAATGGGTTTACGGATGATCTAGATTTCTTGATGAGCCTGATGGGATTAACAAAATACCTTATTATGTCAATAATAAAAAAAATATAACATTACCGTACTAATAATCCCACTATTATGATTATGCTCTAAACAGTCATGGAAGCGAAGAACCTTGTGAAGTTTTATAGAAAAGAAACAGTATGTGACCATCACGGCCCTAAAGGGGCATTGGCTCTCCTTATCTTGGAGTGAAGGCTCTTTGCTTCCTGCACGATCTTCACAGTGGATGTCGTTTCATTTGGTGCTCAAGAATACCTCGGGGAAAAGATCAATGAAATGAAAGTGAAAACCATGCTGATTATGAGAAAGTGAAGCGGGATAAAGTTCTAACATTAAGTATTTGTTTTTTTCTGAAACACTAACCTTGTTGAAACTGTATCATATAACACCATTAAGATTACAATATTTATAATTTCTTACTGAAAATCTAGATGAAACCACTCAAAATATAGCCAAAGTAATAGTTCATCGAGAGAGCGCATCGGTTTCACAGTGTATAAGCCGCAAATAAGCAGCGATGGTTTCTAAATGAGCAAGTAAGCATCAGTATAAACAATTAATAAGTGGGGACAAAATGATCAAATTGGTAATACCTTATTTTCAAGCATTGCAGCAAATCACTCATCCTTGAAAACATCACTACTCGGAGATTTCTTTTTGATTTTTCTTAATATCATCACCATCGGCACCTTTAGTTTCATTTTCGAAGCTTCTTCATCTTAAATCACGTTTCTTTAGAGCTCTGATTAACTTTAGAGTAGTTTCCTCTTGTCTGCCAGAGAAGACAGAAAGAAGAGTGACGGATTCAAGTAGTGATATTGACATACAAAAGGATACATGATAGAGGATGTTTATTTCATCCAATCTTGATCTAGTCGAGAGAAGTCAATCGAGTGTTGCAAGAAGTCTGACATCGAGCATCGAGTGTTTGATTAACATTTAAACTAAAGCCTTTGTGCTGGAAGACTAATAGGCAACACAATGCACTTTAACATATGTTTTTACCAAAAAAGAGCCACATTTCTTATGTGATGGGTAGGAATAATAGATTTTATTTCTATTTTAAATGATGAAGATGGTTAGAAAGAAGAAGCCCCAGGTATTTTAAAAGCATTGACCTGTCAAAAAAGATTGAAATAAAACCACTTTAGGCCCCTTAGCTTTAGAGTAGTAAAGAACACCATGGACAAAGAATTTAGACATGTTGAATCCATATTCCATAATTCTTTGATTTGTAATTCTTCAGCCCCCTCCTTTTCCCGTACCCACTCATTGACCCAACCCTTCCCCTCCCATTTCTCTTGTCTACCTTGCCGGAGAAAATAGAAAGGCCCGATTGTCTTTGAATTCTAGCCACTTTTGAGATATTATGATAATGAGAAATAACAATACCTAATTGCATAGAAAATAACAACCGTGGTTAAAAAAAACCATTCCCTTTCATTGCAAATGACCTTGCATTTGTATTTTCAGAGATGAGCGTAGTGGATCAGTAGAACACTTTCTTGAAGCCCATCAACATCATGTCGAAATACACTATAACGACATATTAACATATGATGTTAAAAGTAGCGGTTGATTTACCTTTAAGATTAGAAACAAAATTTCCATGGGTAATTACTTAGGAAAGTTGAGAATAATTAATAGGCTGAGCAAATTGTTAGCCGGCCGTTATTCGTGAAGCGTTACGCTTCCAATTTTTTCTTTTCTTGACGCTATATAATTGTTGTCATATCACGGAAATGGATCTGCCAATGATTGCGCTGTCAAAATGGATACAAGCATTATATCAAACGACAATCCATCTAAATTGTTTCCGAATGTGTAATCGATGCGAAACATTAACCGAATAAAATCGGCACACATAATAAGCACATGTTGCTTGTTATCTTCTTTCATGCAATGCACCCTCGAGCATTGACCACGGAAAACATTACAGCATATATTCATGCTGTGAACGATTTTGTTATGCCCAGTCAAAAACAATAGCCAAATAAAGTAGTAACAAAAAAATTTTGGAAGAGCGAAAAATGTAATAGCATATTACCATTTTACTTGTTTTAATTCGAGAACATATATGTGACTCACGACTAGTTTTTGCATGGTGTTCATCTATTCACTTGATGTCTAAGGCCATGAAAATTCTTCATATAAATGTTCACGATTAATAAGGGTAATTTCGAATACAATGTAATGTAGGTAAAGATCCTAACTATTTGTTTCTTATAGTGAAATAGAGGGAATTTTAAGGATTTATTCTATTGTATCATTTCTTTAGCAATGGCATAAACAAGAGATTTGTGTCACCTTTTTATGTCGATGAATGAAGGAAGCCATGCATGTAGGCTCTTAGAAAGGTGAAGTACCAATCAAATTTGTCATATTATTATTCAACCTCTCGTCCTCCTTTGTCAAATTTGAAATCATATATAGTTGTTGTGCACCCTCCTCCACCTCTTCACCGTAATGACAAAGCGGGTGTTGAGGCAATTTCAAGAACAAGAGTCAATAACCTCTAGATAAGCTAGATTAAATTTTCCAAGTAGAAACACCATTTGGGGCTTGAGGCCACAGGAAGAGGTATGAAGTATGAAGGTATCTAGCTACCATCAAAGCTAGCAACATTAAGCCTTGTCACTAAAGACACGTATATATCATTTATTGTTCGGTTAGTTCCAATGCTGGTCATACCATCCCGAGAACAACCTTGAAAATGTCAATGAAAGATCAAAACATATATAAACTATAGAGGAAGAAAGATATAAATATATAACACATTTGATTAAACACATTAAAATTGTTAGTCATGAATAAAATAAATTAGAATTGTGATAAATGTGATAAAGCCGATGAAAGATCGATAAAGTATAAAGGAGAGAAAATTCAATATATAACATATTTAATTTGAACATATTAAATTGTAAGTCATGAATGAAAGAAATTAGAGCGCGATAAAGCAATTAAGGTAAAATCAAAGTCAGTTGTTGAATGTTCATGCTAGGATTTTTCTAATTCCTTCAATCCATCAAAGGCACATTATGATACATTTGACAAATTTTTTTCTCACATAAAATCATTAGATAGGTGGATTTGGGCTAAAATAGGGCTCGGGGTTGGCCAAAGGCATATCTGCCCGGTATCATCCGATTGCAAATCAAACAAGTTGATGTCAACCATAAATGCCCACCAGACATGCTTAGAAGAGCAGAAGTAAGAAAAAGAAGTCAAGATAGAATCTTTGCAGCTAGTCACATTATGCACTTAAAACTTCCAGAGTTGAATCTCGCAATCATCTTAAATTGTTGATGTCAATTATGGTTACACAAGTTACCAATAAAAAAAAATTATGGTTACACAAGTTGTCCTTGTGTCCAGCTTATGGGCAAAAGCTCCACATTTTTTCATATCAGATTTAAAAACTATTCACTAGCCAGTAAATAGTTAAGAGAAAGTATGATTAATATTTGGTATTTTATCCATTTCCTAAACGATACATGCATAATAAAATAAGCAACACATCACTGCAATTCTTCAGTAATTGCCACTGACAAGTCTAAAAGCAATCTAAATTTCTAAAAAAACTTAGATGCTTCATTTTCTAGAACTCTTGGAACACCTTTTAGAACATGGAGAAATGATGAATCTGTTGTCTTAGTCATAAACCATAGGAGGTAGGCAGCGCCATTTTTATATCAAAAGTGCATTTAAACATATCTAATCAAATATTCATATTAATCTTAGCAATAGTACGATTCTATGAATATAGCACATAAAATGAAGTAGATATCGAGGCACAATGTGAAGTTTTCCCGATCTTGAACTCCTTAGACATCATAAGTCGGCCAGTGGAAAAATAATACCTTCATGGAGAACAGAGACAAGTGTATGGATCAATTGGAGAGTTTTCTTAGTCATGGTCCATAAAGAACACGGGTAGTTCTAAAAAGATGGCATTATTTGCATATGAGAATTGCTCAGATCTCGGGATCATATTCTAACAATATGATTATGTTAGTAATCCAACCCCGGTCGTTCGAATTAAGAGTTTGATACTACTTGATGTCAGTATTGAATTTGCCATACCTATAAAGCAAAGAAAGTTTAAGAAAAGAAAGTTTGACCAGTTTTTAGCAAATATCTAGGTGTATGTACCATCGGGTAAGGTATACTTACATGCGATCCTTAATTTGAATAGGATGAAGAGCCCTTGAATCATATATCAGAACGCACATATTTGATAAGCAATAATGAGTCACATGGCGCAGTTTCAAAATAGAAATGGCAACAAAAGGTTGTAATTTAAAAATCTGAATATCTGATCATAAAGTTAAAACCATACATTAACAATTAAATTACAAGGTCACAAATGAATTTTTTTTCTCACAAATGAATAATTCATATGAGGTTCCACAAGAAGAAATGCTTTATGATCAGAAGACTGTGCATAAATCTTAAAATATTCTTCAAGTTAAGAAGAAAATCTTGTCGATTCCACGATCATTGTTGTTGTTGCCTCTTCTTGTTTTTTTTTAATCAGAGGTGCCTCGTCTTACATGTTGATATAAATAACTAGATCCTTTTCTTCATACTATTGATGATATCCTCTAAATTTCAGTCATTCTTTATCAAGTGTTAGCCAAATTCAACATAACCACCTGGAATACCCTTAGTCAAATAGTCCCCAAATCAACCTCTACATAGAATTCATTATTCATTCTAAAGACTTCAACCCATTTTCAGGGTGGTAGGAGGACTTGCGGCCTTTCCTTTAAATGTTGTTTACCCACTTTGTCTTCCAGAAACTCCTAATGGGCAAATAATCTCCCTTGAGAATTCCAGCATTAAGCAGGTTCTCTATTCTCTTACCCTAATTCTTCTCCCTTATTAAAAAACATCCATTTCATCCACAAGCAATATGAAAAAAGCATGAGAAAACATTATTCAGCAACGAAAAGAATGGAAATGAACGGCGCCAACATATGTCTAAAATTGAACACCACTAAATAATAACCATGCAACAAGGACCTAATAACTAAACCAAGGGGTAATAAATTCTGACAAACACTCCCCACCACATGAAACTCCTCTCTTATGCAGGTGCCTAATAGATTAACAACTCATATCTTCGGGGAGATCTTAGAACTCCCGTATCCACATTCCATCTATACCACCCTTGAGAAGCTCATGAAAAAAATAACAACAGAATATGCTTCAACTTGGAATCTATATATCTGTTCTTAATGTTTAAAGAATGAAAAAGGGCTTTAAAAGGCCTCTCAAAAAGCATATTCTTAATATTAACTTTCACAATTAATGACGACCACAGGCATCATCTTTAGAAGGGTTTGAATTTGAAAAAGAAAGTCGAGAATAAAGGATATCAAATTAAAGAAGCGAGAAAGCTCAAAAAGGAGGCAAAGCCCGAGAGATTGCAACTCATGAAATAAAATAATAGTAACAAACAAATAACATTAAGGACAGAGGCAATGTCCTTTCTATGGAGACCACAATTCCTTGCATTCACATTGCCTATTTGGGCTATATCCTGGTGGGTTGCTACACATAAAATGTTCAAGATGCTGCATATAATATGATTAAAATCCAAGAAAGGTTTGTGATCTTAATACACACGGAGACACACAATTCAATTTTAATTTTTTTTTAAATTAAGATCACAATGCACTTTTACATTTCGACATGATCTTTATAATATGAACTGAGATAAAAAAAAATTTGGCCCGAGAAATGAACATAATGGTATATTAACATAATAACAACCTTTTTTTAACGAGAATGCAATTTTTTTTTATAGTGAGATGAATGATATCATACCTTTCTGACTACTTCTGTGACCATGAAGCCCCACGTCTCCATCAAGCTCCAATCTTGTCACCTCTGAAATTTAATGCATACCATAAGGAATCATTAGGCAAAAGAAATAATGATGATAATTATGATGAAGATGATGCTTAGGAAAGGTAACAATGATGGTCATCATCATCATATAAACTCTAATGTACCCCAAGAAACTTCGAGTGTGTAAAGCCGTTAGGAAAAGGATATAATGATGATGATAATCTTAGGAAAGGAAAGAAATCATTAGAAGCTTCATGATGTTGTTACCTCCTAAAAATTGATTGCTGGGAAAAGAAATAATAATAGTGATTATCATATACTGGGAGAAGATGAGAATAGTTAAGGAATAGAAATCTGGCTATTTGATGATTTTCAAATTTCTTTTAATAAGATTGGAAATATGTTGATGATGATAAGCATCATCACATCATCATTTGAAGAAGCTTTTTTCTGTCAGGACAATCAAAAATCTAGGCGGTCACAAGATGGTTAAAATAATATAAAAAACCCCTGACCGAGACCATATTGATGCAGTAGATGATATCTGATCTTTTTCCTTTATTGTCTTGTATTGTAGAGTCCTATATATATAAGTCCAATATGTAATGTAGAGATTAGATTCATTATTCAGTGGAAATAATAAAATTAGGAACTCTCTATTTTTCTCTCTTCACATGGTATTAGAGCCAAGTGAGAAAACCTAATTTTTAGATGATAGTGTTTCATTAGATCTCCTTCTCCATGTGGATCTCGGCTCTCACGCCGCGACCGCCGTCGTCAACTGTCGTAAACGACTTTTTAGGAAGCTCTTCTCGGCCAGAAAATCGCAGTTTTGAGAGCACGAGGCCGATCTACCCTCAGGTGTAGCCGCCGACGGCGAAGCCTGCGGAGTCATGCGGCCTTTCTCCGGCAGCTTGCCGTCCACGCGCCGGCGCGTGAGTGCGCGTGTGGGCGCGTGCCTTCTTCTCCGGCGACGGGACTCCACACACAGGGTCGTCCGGCGCCGTCTTGGTCTTCTATCCCTCCGGCGGTCCAACCCGAGCCCTCCTTATCCACCTTTTGGCCCTTTTGCCTCCAGCCCAGTACGATCTTCCCCATTCATGCTTGTTATCAGCGTGATGACCGAATCTGGTACCACCACAAACATTTGGCAATCTCCTTCCCAATTGTGTAGTGGCCACGAGCAGTATTTCTGATATCACTCCTTGCGTGATTTGCCTTCTTATTAGGGCTCTCTTGATCGAAGCGTGGATTCGATCTCCGATTAAGTGGATATGGCAGCTAAAAATTCTATTTTTATACGGTATCTACGGATCTCCTACTATCACATCAGAAAAATTGATTGGTAGTAAATTATCTCTCTGGTCGGCTTACGTGGAACTTCGGTTCATGGGACGAGGGTTATGTGGATCATCTTATTAGGAGGATGATATACAGTGTTGTGAGTACCTTTGGAAGAAAATAGATGCCGCAAACTATATAGCGTATTATAGCGTCGGTTGATCCAAAAATTTTGCTTCATCTTCGGCCTTACAAGACATGTTCTAAGTTGGAATCAAGCAAAAAAGCTCTATACGAATGATATCGGCGTCTTTATAAAGGTGGCCTGGCTATTGTTAATATCGCCCGGCAAACGGATCTATCTAATTATATTGGCGGATTACTCTTAAGGAGGAGTTCACGACATTGATACCTCTTTACTGGTAGCGTTGAGGCTCAACAGCCTTGAGTTGACAAGTTCTTCATGGTCCACTTACTCTCATTAGCTCGTCGGATCTTGAGACCCTCAGGGTCCAATTCTTAGCGATCCATGATCCGGAATCCTTGGATGATGTGTTTGCTGCCATCCTCAGTATCTCCTCACGGACTTTTGCCATCGATGGCCCTTTAGATTCTTACGTATTAGTTTCTCGTACCCCAGCCTTCGGGAGGACGGTGGTACGGTGAGAGACAACGTCACCATTGCTCTATTGCAATATCCTTGGTCACACCGTAATCAGTTGTGCTCCAGTTGCATGGACGTCCTCCCTTGCCCCCGCACGTGGCCCGATCTTAGGTCGATTCTCGATCGCCCCGAACTACGAGCTCACTGCACATCTCGGGTGTTCCCAGTACACGGTGATATGATACTATCTTGTTATCAGCGACCAGTCGGCTTGTTGCCTCACATTGCCTAGGCAAGTGAATGCCTCTCTGCACCTTACTCATACATCTTCTCTTGGACCACCGGATTCTAGACTCTGGTGCTTAGATCACATTTCACCAGTAATAAATATCTTTTCTCTTCCTCTTCTTACTACCCCTACTTTACCTCTTTGTTACCTTAGCTAATGGTTCTCATTGTAGCTAAAGGTATTGGTTGGCTCATCCTCTCCTTCCTACCTCTCTCACATCCTTTATACTCCACAGTGTCCTTTAATCTTATTTCTCCAATTAAAATCCTTTCGTACTCTGCTTGACCCATTATTTTTTACGATAAATTTGTGACAACACGGGGCCGGATGCGGAAAGGCGATTGGCATCGGGCGTGAGTCTGAGGCCTCTATCACCCTCCTGCGATGTCTCTGCGGTTGCGTTCTTGATGCGCCATCACCATCCACGGTCGTGCAGGTCACCTGATCTTTCTAAGTTCGGAAGATGGTCCCTGTTTCCACTTTGCCGTCACTTGCGTGATCCTGTCGGCTTGAAACATGCACATTATCGATTCTATTCGCGTTTACCATATCGAGACAACATCTCCTTCCAGGCCTTGTCCCTGCGATGTTTAGGGTCCTTGTCGAATCTGCGTCTACTTTAGGCTTTCGATGTTTGTCACTTTCATTGATGACTATTCTCGATGTACTTGGTTATTTTTAATGGCTTCATTGAGTTATTTTATTTTCAAGAGAATTTGTATGAAATTCTTACCGGTTCAATATTTCTATTCGTATTATTCACGTAGTGATAATGCAAAGATATTTTACGCACCCTTTATTTCATTTATGTCCCAACATAGGATCCTTCATCAATCTTCTTGTGCTCATACTCCTCAACAAAATGGAATAGGTGAGCATTAGTCGTCATCTTATTGAGGCATTTCATTACTCTCCTTCTCATTTATCATGTTCCTTTCGTTTTTGGGGGGCCATTTGTCCTTCTGACTTGTTATGTGATTAATCGTATGCCCTCATCTGTATTACATGCTCAGATTCCTCATTCACTTCTTTTCACGACCAACTCTTTATTTCCCTTCCTCCTGTTGTTTTGGTTTTGCTTTGTTCATATTACCATTCGAATGAGACGAAGCTTTTGGCGAGCACGAAATGCATCTTCTAGGCTACTCGGAAAAACTGAAGGGTTGCTCGTTGTGCTTCCCCTCGGACTCATCGATACTTTCTCTCGATGTCACCTTCTTGAGGACTCCCACGCCTTCTTCTCCTCCTTGAGTCTTCAGATTCTTTGATCTTACCCCTTCTATCATCTCTACTTTAGATTTGATGCTCTGCTCTTCGTCCCCTTCAGGTCTATCATCGCCATCACCATGCCGTTGTTCCTTTCCCTTCTGCTGAGGCCCCTGTTGACTCACTTCCTCCTTCGACTTCTCTACCGGCTGCACTTTGATGCGATGACTTGCCCATTAACCTTGAAAGGTAATCAGCTACACTATGATCCTAAATCCACATTTACAATTTTTTGAGTTACCATCGATTATAACACCTACTGCGCATTTTGTTTCTACTATTTTCCAGAAGTTTCTCTTCCTAAGAACACCAATGAGGCACTTTCCCATCCGGGCTGGCGACAGGCAATGGTAGATGCTTTGCACTCCGGCGCGGGATCTTGTTTGCCGGTTGGTAAGTTTCGGATTGGTTGTCGTTGGGTCTCTGCGGTTAAGGTTAGTCTGATGGTCGGGTTGATCGCCTTAAGGCCAGCTTGGTTGCTAAGGTTATACTTTCGGGTTTATAGTTCTAGTTTGTGACCTACTATTATGCCATTAACTGGTAAGAGCCGCCCTCATAAATGTTTCATCTTAACACTCTTATAATATGAGCATTTAGTTGAATATTAAAAATACGCCTTAACGATCACCGTAGGAAGTTTCTGATAATTTTGGTTTTATTGCTGAAGATCTTGTTAAAAGTGTAAAGTTACGCTCTCTCTTCAGCGATCTGCCGGGTGTTTGCAGTAGTTTTGATATTGTTAAAGAAATTTTACTTGGCGTCAGTGAACAATCAGTTTGTCATCTTCGTAAGGCGTTATTCTCGGTTAACATGGATGTTCTCTAGTCGTTCGAAGACGTGAACAGAGATAGTGTTGAAGCTAAACAGCATCTTTCGCCCTTTCATTTACAGACGGAGGCTCGTGCGAATTAGATAGCTGATCCGGTTGGTGTGATCTCTGCGACGGGTAATGCTGGCATCTGGAAAGACGGACGCGTTGTTTGTCAGCTGGACAAACACTCTGCGTGGATCATCAATATCCAACTTGTGGTAGGACCAGAGATCTTTGGAGAAGATCACCAAGAGTGAACAGTGACAATGTGATGCTCTGTGCTCGGCGGACATTTCTACTTTCCGGTAAGTGTTGTTAGTCAATTCCTACAGTCGTATGATAGCCATTGGGATCTTTGTAATCGCACATTCTTCCGATATATTAAAAGTACACAGTCAGGGTGTGTTGTCTCTGGCGAAATAAGTGCACACCAGGTTATTGGTTACAGTCACGAGATTGGGGTGGCTCATCCACCGATGGAAGCGTTCCACTTAGAAGTCTGTGTTTTGTGGTGGTAACCTAATATCCACGGAAGAGTAAGAAACAACATGTAGTATGGCTAGATCTAGCATTTGGCCAGGAGTATCGAGCTATGGCCTTGGCAACATGTGAACTCGTATGGTGAGACACCTTCTCGGGAGTTGAGATTTGGAAGGATGAGCGGATGGAAGCTCATGCGTGATAACCGGTACTTTGCATAATGCATCGATCGGTCTTCCATGAAAGGACCCGAAACACATTGAAGTTGGTTGTCACTTCAAATTAGAGAGAGAAGATACGCATCAGGATGTATGGCTACTAGTTTGTCAGGAATTCAAATGATCGACTAAGCGAGACATTTTTACTAAATCTCTCGGAGGTCTAGAATTAAATACATTTGTAAGCTTGGTGCATATGACATCTATGCTCGGCTTGAGAATGTTAGATATTTATGCGGAGTCTTTTCCTTTGTTGTCTTCTTGTATTGTAAGTCTATATATATAAGTCGATATGTAATGTAAGTTAAATTCATTATTAATGGAAATAATAAAATTAGGAATTCTCTATTTTTCTCTCTTCACAAGGTCTCCTCATGCATAACAAGTTCAGGATACGACAAACAATATAATTTGCATATTTATTAAAAACATCTTCATCTCTTGAGGACACGCTAGTCAATCTAGAGGAAATGGCCATTGTTCATCACGAAAAAAATGAATCCTATTCTTGGCTTTTCAAAAATGAGTCAAAGTCGAATCGTGTGAACACCTTTCCCTTCCCCATTGTTGAGGATGCAATTAACCGCAGACGACCCTGATTTGGAAGTAGAATAGCATCGATCAATATCGCCTGCGGGAAGCGACAACATCTATCTGCCAGCGATCTTGTTCTCATATCGAAAGCATTCCAATCCCTCGGGAAAGCAACTTGCACATACGACTACGTAAATAGATGTTTTGCAAATCTTATCCATTTATTGATTTTATTACTGGGTGACCATCAAATAACATGCTAATTCTCCTTAATGTTTTGTTTCAGTGGAAGGAACTCAAAGGATGGAGTGTGAAGTGTTAGTGAAGCTCTGTCATTGTGTGTGAGAGGGAGAGGCTTTCATGAAATCTTGGCTCACAATAATCTAACGGGAGGGTTTTGTAATGGAGAAAGCATGTGAAAAATTAATCACGAAAATGAAACAATTTCACATGTTGCCTTTGTCGTTTATTCTTGGTAGGCTAGAAAAAAATCATTACTGAGAGAAGTACAGCAGTATATAGATTATAAACAAAGTACACGAGGCAAAACGGAAGTAAAGACTTAAAAATTAAAAAGTCCTTAAAGTAAAAACAAAAGTTACTCCACGAAGCAGGACCAACCAACTTCGCATACAATCAATGTGGTATGGTTAGAAAGCTGATGATGCGATAACAACATCCATGACTTTAAAAAGGATGTCCCGTATAAGCGTTATCGAGAAAATAATTTCATTATTCAAATGAATTCTATGTGTGAAGGTGTCTAGTATGTTTAAAATAAATATTCTACTTAAACTAAAATAAATTAAAATCTTTGTATTCAACCGATAGTTTCATTAAAAACAAAAGAATAAATTGAAGGTGATACGATCCACATCGGTTCCTGAAGTGTAGTTAGTATAAGCAGTGGTTCTTCTACCTAATAGGCTAGTCTTTGGATTAGGCAACGGGTACCTATCATTGGTGCTTTCATTGAGAGACGGCACGTAACGGGAGAGGGCTACCTGGAAGAGAACTACCCAGTGTCCCAAATGTGGGTCCGGAGTGAATGCTATCTAGAGTGTGAGCCACCCAAAGTGATTGGATGTATGTGTATTATTCATATCATAAGTTCGATATCAAATATAGTTTATTTTGTTAAGATATGAATTCAAAGTTCTTACAGAACACCCCAATATCTAAGATGCATATGAGATCTAATATTGTGGCAAGTCCTCCATTGAAATAAAACTAGGAGAAGAAAAAATACCTACATATTTTGATGCTCGACATTTTGTAAATTCATAGAACTTGTGCATGAGCATTTTCTTCTTCTACTGCATATCATAACACATGAAATTTCATAAAGAGCCATTCAAAATTACTAGAGGCTGAACAAGCTTGACTACATATCATCGTTATATTTTAATTTATGACAAATTATCTTTTCATAACACAAATATGGTTTGCATGTCTAAGTTCACACTTGATATTCCTTCCTTTTGATTCGTCTTTACATACCATGCCACCAATTGATTTCAATGATTATCAAGGAGGAGACCCAGATAATGACCTCGTTGATTGCGTCATCATAAACAAGAAATAGCATGCTAAGTATAGAAATGTCTAACATTATTGTTGCTAAATAAATTAGTATTAGCCCGGGTGTAATCGGCTTTTTAGTATAGTAGCGGACCCACGAGCAATTTACAGTCAAATTTCTCAAAAAACTTTACTATCTTGGCTTAAGAATTACAGGCTGCGAGACATGCCTAAGTGAGTGAAATGTGACTTTAAATGCACATCAATGTTACAGTATTTTTATGGAAAAAGCGAGCATATATATTTGTCGAAAAGCTATAGGAACTTTCACGGAAAGTATCACCCAGAATACAGAGGGGGACCAAAAGCCTATACAAAAAAAGGGCTTGAAACAAAAACAAACTAGTCCACTAGACGAACTAGAGAATTCACAAAATCAATGTTACAAATATGATTGTATTAATAAAAAGTTTAAGATTCGAATATTTAAAATAAAAATTCAATAATTTCAACAGAAATTTCAAGAATAATAGTGTTTGTAAAAAAAAAATGAAATTATAGTCTACAAGCGGCACTTCTCCAATAAGGCACATATCTTGGAAGATAAGTCGCTATAACTAGGGAGTGATTGTAGCAGACCTCAACACCTTAAGAGCGCCTTTTAGCTATGGTTAGAATCCATGTCAAGAATTTATTTGAGTATTTGGTTATCTTGATCGATGTTTCTTCAAAGTTATTCCAACGTATACTTATCATGAGGCATTTTAGAAAAGACAAAAATAATTAAACTTGAACTACAGTTTATGCAGTTCATGTGACATTCTGATCTATAAGCATCCATAAGAAGATCGTTTTGCTGCAAATGTCTATGAAAAGAAAGGAAATTAACTATATATTAACACTAATACTCTTGTAGTAATTATAATAATAATAATAATAATAATAATCGAAATAAGAACAATAGAAAAATGGCGAGCTTTACTCTAATATTTCTGATGTATTTTGGAGTCCATATGTTCAAGGGATTCCATCTCTTGAACCGGGGTCTCAGCGAATGAACTGACGAAGTGTTCAAATTGAATGCCTTTGCGGATTGTGAATTTTACAATCAAACACAACAGAAACAATTTTGCACATACAATTTATCATATAAACATAACATAATCAACACTCCTAACAAAACCACAATAAGTTGTAATTCAAAATGGATATTATGAATTCACCATCTTTGCAAAATAAATTATTTTCAGGCATGATGTATGGTATGAAACGAAAACCTCTCCCAAAAGGACTTGCAAACTTCTCGAGATTTGTTAAATAAACGGATGGTAAGGTGGTTGATTTAGTTTCACTAGGGTCTTGGTGGTGGATTAAATTGGCTATGTTGGTTTCGATTTAATTTCTTCTTTCCGCTTTGGGGTCGACATATACCACATATGCTATTATTGAGACCTATAAATGCGATTTCAAGATGTATGGGATGTTATATAACCTTTTTGACCATCACAAATCCCTACACAAAATGCAATCCCGTTCAGGAAAAGATATTGAGTGGCTTGTGACCAAATAAAGACTTGAGCAGAAAATCCTTGAGTTTTGTGCCATTAAAAAGGCCATAACTAAGACAAGCTGAGACATACTAAAACATATCACACACCAATCTCTGTAACAAACTTTCAGTGGCAACAACTACAAGTCTAATTCTTCCAAAGTAAAGGAGAAAGTCTACACATTCTATTAGGATAAAGTCGAAAGCTTCTCTTTGGATTTCAAATAATGTAACAAACTTTCAAATAGAGTGAAACTATGAGAAAATCATATAGAAAGAAAAAGGTGAGTTCATTTCGGCAAAATAAATTTACATAAATCGAGTATAACTAAAGTAAATTATATCACGAAAAATGGCAAGATCAAAGTAATTAACTCTGATCTCTTATATAAGTACACATATACATGATATGTTTACAGGACCAAGAATAAATGTTGAACCCTCTTAGTAAAAGTTGCAACTTCAGCATTAGTGGGATCTCACAAAAACTTGTGCCAAGTAAAGGAAAAACAATTTCTATTTAGAAAAGCCAATGTGTTATGCAATTTTATAATTCTACCCAGATTATGAAATTTAGAGTTAGATTTCAATTCACCTCCACTGAGGTTTGAAATAAAACATCCAGGCCTCATTGGTCGAAAATTTTATGACTCAAATCATTGTTGTCAAAAATCTTACCTTAAATTCTAATTACGTTTAATGTTTTCTCTATTCTAGACTAAATCTATTTTTATCACAATATTCTGGGATTTATTAATTTAATTGAAATCGCGGTAGTTCTAAAGGTTGCTCGAAAACCACAGCAGTTGAAACTTCCGGCAAAGCGCCTGTAGTAGGATGAAATTTGACTCTCTATATCCTTTTGATATGTCTATCCCTCTATTTCCTTTCCAATAACATGAAGAAAAATAGAAGAAAACCACATTTGATTCTTAAATTACCTCACTCCACTTTCTTTCTTGCGAATCCAGAAACAAACAAATAAATAATAACTCGAGATCAACAAGAGAGAAGGAAAAACATAATTTGATGAATGAGTCCGGTGTTTTCTTTTTCTTTTTTTTGGAATTTGGTTTTGTTGAAAAAAGCAGCCGAGGTTCTTATCACAGCAGAGCAAATGGCCAATGGGGAAGCCGGTCGCGATTTGAGTTGAGTCGAGCACCGGTTCAAAAAAAGTCCGATGTTTCGTGAGGTCAGAGTCAACTCGGTCAACTCGTTCTTCTTAGGGAGAGAAAAAAAAGCCGGTCGGTATATTCTTGTACTCCATTTCTACTGTTACAACAAAATTCAGCAAAATCAACTTTTCCAAGAAATGAGATTCCTCTTCAAATAACTAAAAATCAAAACTTGCTTTTTACCTGAACGATGCCGCGATGGTGAGTGGAGTTTCTTGGTTCTAATCCTGGAGCTTTCTTTGGGAATCAGGTGGTGCGGTGCGGAGTGGAGTGAGTGAAACGATAGAAGATGAAGGGGAGAGTGAGGATAAAGGAAGATGAAGAGGGAGCAGTTACTGAAAATTTTATTAACTTCCTAAAATAAGGAATATTTATTGAATGAGGGATGCTCGGTTAGTGTATATTTAATTAATATATTTGATATTTTTTCTATTCACGACATAAAAAATTTGTTTAATTATTTCATTTTTAATAACAAAATTTGGATGAAAGTTATAATAATAAAATTATGGATCAAATTAATTTAAAGATGAATGTGAAGATAAGTCTAAATTACTTTTACATTAGCATCTAACTTACCATAAACTATTACAATAATTATATTATTTATATATATATATATATATATATATATATATATATATATATATATTACTTTTGTTAAATAAATTATTAATTTGATAATACACGTATTTGTAATAAATATATTAGCATCACCTATAATTTTATTAAATCTTAACTTATTTAATTACATGTATTCTCTAATAATTTATAATTTTTTAAGCTTTATGTTTATTTTAATTTACGTATCGACATAAATCCAGAGTATTTGTTCAAACGATATGTCTCAGACCCTTTAGTCGATGATCGATACCGCGACTTTGAATCATGTTTGTAAGGAAAAAAAAAACCGGAGTGATTACAATAAGTAAGGTTGAATGAAGAGTTGGAGGAGATGTGATCCATGACATTGGCCTTCAATAAGAGAGAGTATTTAGGCATTTTTAGGTTTCAAACAAGCAAATTTTTTTTTTTTATAGGATCATGAGATGTCTTGACGGGTTGTACACACAAATCGTTTTAATTTATCACCTGCTTCGAGACTAATCACAGAAAGGGGACCATGAAGCGATGGTCTATGACATAACAAAGTGCATTTAAGATTGAACTAAGTGACCCTTTGGTTAATTTATAAGAAGGCATGACAATCTACATTTATATAAAGGATGTTCAATATTTGAAGGCCTTTTAGGCTATGGCATGGAGTATGGATTATTAATTAATATAATTATTAAAACAAATATAAGAGGATAACATGTTAATCCATATTAGAGCCAATAGGACCCAATTGTTTCTTGTTTTTATATATATAAGTAAATTGAGATCCTACAATTTAATAACGTTTATACTGAGCCATCCTTGAATATCCTTTAAAGTTGTTGATATTGTTTTGCATTATTGGCTTTCTAACCACACCCATGGACCACAAGAAGTGTAAGCAACGATAAAAATATTAGTTTAAATGGACCTCTCGATATATTGATTTTCTGATTATATCGGATATATAGAAGATATAATATTATATATTTTACATAAATATATATAAAACAAAAAATTATATAAAATTATGAAAATAGTTGAAAAGTTTAAAATATTTTATTATTTTCTCAAAAATATAATACTTATCTTTTAAAAAAATGTCATGAAAATAATTATTGCTCATAGAAATTGTAACCTTCAAAATTTAAATATATATTAATGGATTTATCCATAAAATAAGTGTGTTATCATTGTTATTTTAATATTTTATTGTTATTAACTTATAATTTAAAATATATTAATACTTTATAACATGGATTCATATAATTGTAATATATATTATTTAAAAAAATTAAACGTAATTCTTGAAAATGATATTAATGTAATAAAAAAGCAAAGATAATTTATCTCTAATATATATTGTTTAGATGCCTAAATTCAATTTATATTTAAATAACAAGAACTGAATTTATATAAACTTTGGATATAATTAATTATAAACCTTTATTCCTAAATGGCAGAGATCAATTCCCTTCCATACAATTAACAATTTTTCTAGATTTGCCAAACACGTTGACATTTTGAAACAATGTAAAATTTAAAAATTCGATAAAATTGCCACAAATTTTTGTCCATAGTTTTTAACATCAACCCCAAGTCTAGAAATGTCTTTACCTTCTTTTATTGTTTAAATTAAATTCATGGAAAAGTTGAAGATTTAGAAGTTTATAACAATTACTTCAAGAATTTACCAAACAAGGTTAAAGTGATATTGTACACATTTATAACGATACAATGCTTTTGTGTGTATATAATAAGACGAAAATAAAATAGCAAACATAGTTTATATTTATAAAAAATTAAAAAACAAGAAATTTAAAAGCTATTTATATGAGGCCTGAAATCTGGTACCAGTGGTAAAAGGATTCTGAGAGATCCAAGTTCGAATCCTTGTAAGAACAAAACGAATCTTATTACAACACATAATATACAAAATGAGGACCCAGGTTTGAATCCTTATAAGGCATGGAATATTTCTGACATAATATATAAAGTGAATAATAGATGTTTAAAAAAAAAAAAACTATTTATATTTTCAAATTTAAAAGATTTATTGTCTTGAAAAGCTATTTATCATCTATGAACAAAGTATTTGTATCATCATTATAGTCACATCAATAAACAGAAATTTGAAATTTCTTTCTTTTTTTCTTTAAATGTTGATAAGCATTCATGCAATCACTTGAATAAAATAAATGACAGCCAAGAAAGCTATATATTACAGATCTCAACTTTAGTACAAAGAGCAAAAATATGGGCTAAATATATTCCACTTCTCGAAATCGAGAGCCATGGATGAATGAAAAGTACATCATCAAAACTGCAAAAATATTGAAGAGAAAATCATCAATCATCATTATTATGTTTCAAAAATATTGAAAATGAAAAAGAAGGAAACAGGTTAAATATTTGTCTGGGGTTGGTAATTGGTATGGCATTAAAATAAGGGTAAATTATAATTTTAGGTTACTAAGGGAAAAGAATTATTAAAAATGGGGGCTCAAAGTTGAAAAATAGAAAAGTGTATTTCAGAAAAAATAATTAAATGTTTGGTGCATACATGAGACCAGTGGACGAATTTGCCCACTGGCAGTGGGTTCCACTGCCTCTCTCCTCTCACCTCACCTGTCCTCTCTCCTCTCTTTTCTTGCTCTTTTGTTTAAGTAGAGAATTAAATTTGATAGATTTATAAAGGGATAAAATATTAAGTAGGAGATTAAATTTTTTTAAAAAGCAAAACCGGTAGGGATGAGTATGAGAAAAAGGAAAGAGAGAGATAGCAGTAAAAGGGAAGGAAGAGAAAAGGGAGGAGAGGAGAGAAGAGTGGAGACGGTGGGATCCCTTGTCGATGAAGTCAGTAATCCATTTGGTGTGAGTGCATCAGAAATCATTTTCCCAAAATACATATTTTTAGTTTTGTAACTTTTTGGGGCCACTATTTTTAATTCTTTTAGCAGTGACCTCAAACTAATTTCTGCTTAAAATATCTGTATGATCGTTATTAATTTTCCCATGGGCCCATTGCACCAACCTAAACAATGAGGATGAGATAATAAGATATATATACATAGACAACACAAGATTTTTAACGTAACACCATTATTTGAAGGACCACAGGCTAACCTCATGAACGGGGGGCTATAAGAATGGCTCGATGGATATAAGCTTTCCTGAAAGCAGTCGAATAAAATCCATGGGCGAACCCACTTTACGATCCGCTAACATATCTTTAGAAAATAATGCAGGCGAAGTGTAAAATATTTTTTTCCTTTTCAAACACTTGGATTTTTCATAAAAATTGGCCAGAGTTCCCTCTGTTTTTCGGACTTTCCCAAATTTACAAAACCTGTGAAAACATTTCTACTCTTTCAATCTTCAACTTCTCAACTTCCGTTTTAGGACTCATCGTCCACAAGCCACGATCAAACCTGATATATACATACATACATTTATTCATTTCAATCCATAAAACATTTCCAACCTTCTTCAATTTCATGCATTTGACATCAAAAAGATTGGGCTTGGCTAGGACTTAAGTGACAGCCTACGTACCTCGTCACGGATTAAGCCCTCGTAGTTCATTTTCAAAATATATACATGACAAAATATTCAATATACAATATATGCAAAATGTATATACAATGTCACGATCAGTCGTCGTCTCCTCGGTAAACAAACCTCCTTTGCACGGGAGGGTCCTCCCTATGGCTTTGTCTCGGGTCTGAAAATGTTTTGAAAACACACGGAAAAGAATAGGCTAAAGGCCCGGTGAGTGTACATTTTCATTAAAATAACATTTTATTTATATCAAAATAATACATAATATTACAATTAAAATCAATTTATGCAGCAAAACGGTATGCCTTAAACTTTCTTTCTTTCTTTATAATAAATACTTATACAGATTAAATCCATTTATGCCTTAAGCTTTCTTTCTTTATTTATTTCTTTCTATACGATAGAACCTGAGGAATAAGCCGACGGTTTAAGGTGCAGCGATGAGGACATTCACATTCCATTCATAACCCTTCTGACTCTTGTGAGGAAACTCACGCTTTGCTTAGGGTTCCAGTCATAACACCTTATCACGTGTAAGGATATTACTCTAGACACCTAATTCCCTCCTCAGTTATTATTCTATAGCTTTACCCTCTAAATCCTTACGCTTAAGGTATCTCGGCCGATATCGATCTCTTGATCATATGGGGTTAGGGTAACTATGATAAAAACATTTCTTCCCAGATACATTTATAAATCCATTTAAAACCTTTATCATTTATACATTTATGCATTCTTCTTACACATTTTTTTTTACTTCCATAATACCTTAATATATACATATATAATAACAATATAAATACATATATTTGACCAAAGTAAGGCATTCACTAAAATTAACATGGATATCGTATAGCGTTTATATTAATCTTCATTTTTATATTAAAATCATTTACCTTTAAAGCTCCAATTTTAAAATATTAGTTTTACACTCACGATTCATCAATCGCTTGCTTCTGGCTAAGATTCGTTTCCCTTAGATAGTCCTTTCTGGCCTTTTTCAAGAAAACCACAGCACCGGTAACCATAATTTCAAAACAATCCCATACACTCATTCTATATTCTTGTTCCTTTATGATCTTGCTTAGGAATTGGAATCAAATCCATCGGATCATCGACTAAAGTTATGACATTTTCATGCCAACTAGTCTTCTAAGATTGCTTAAGGGACAGTTTGTATTACTCATTTTCCAGGGTCTTAACTTCATATTTGACATTATCTCTTTGTACTATTTTAGCTAAGTGCTAAGAGGTTCTTCTCCAATTGGAATCACCCAAATCGAACATAGAAACTCACGTGCGATCGAAAACAAGCGGGCTAATCTATATTCAAAAGCTGACAGACATTAAACACACATATTCCCTACTTTAGAAGTAAAAATTTTTAAGGCCCACTTATTATCAGAAATTTGTGATTTTCTTCTATAGGTTTGATTCTACTTGAAGTCTATTTTAACAAAAACTTGAATCACTCAAATCGGATCAAAATGAGCAAAGTTATGGTCAAAAATCGACAAATAATTAACGGGAAAGCAGCATTTCTGTCTTAGGGAACAACAGTGAAACACACATGGCCCTACTTTGAGTAAATTTTAGGCCACTTATAATCAGGTGACGATGCCTGTTCTATAGGTTTGGTCTCCTTAGTCTATTTTAACAGCAGTTCCAGATGCCTTAAATCGAGTAAGAAATGAGTAAGTTATATGAGTCAAATCGACAAATGGTAAACGAGGAAAACAAAGCATTTCTGTACAGAACCGATCCAGCAAATTTTTCAATTTGTGTTTTGCTTCCATTTTCCAGTTTACTTCTTTTGCCAGCACATAGTCACATCTTCAGCTTCTGGTCATATGCCTCAAAAATTTACATAGATTAATCAGCAGTGTGGCACAGCAAATTGGTCTTCATGAGACCTCGAGCCTCAAAACCTTTAAGTGAAAAATCCGAGAGCTCAACCTAGGTCACTAATTCTTTTAAAACCACATAATTTGATGATTCCATGCTTACTTCCTGGTGGGGTTTACTCTCACAACTGACAATTCAAAGTTATGTGCTCTTTGCACAAACCTAGAACAAGGGAGAAACAAATCTCCATCAACATTAGGATTCATATCAAAATCAAGCAAAGGATTCCATACCTGATTTTTGATCTTCCCCTCCTTCTCCTTCCTCTTCCTCTTCTTCCTCTTCCTTTCTCCCATGCTTCTTCTAAAAGCATTGAAGCCGCAAATTTAGATGGGACGAAGTGAGTTTTGTCTTTGTCACCAAATGTCCTTTTTAATCCTTGATTTTCCTTAATTGCATAAGTCCACAAGCATAATCTTGTAAAATCAACTTTTGTTATTCCTACTATGGCCCATCTCTACACTTTTTGATTTTATATCCTTTGCTCAATTACTATTTATCCTTATTCTCATATTATGTTTGGCATCAATCTATTCTTCTTATGTCATATATCCTAATAATTGGATAAGTTTCACTTTTACCCTTGCTTAGGATATAACTTCCGGGTCTCTCGTTTTTTTTTTTTTTTTTTGAAAATTCCTATTTAGCTTTTAATACCCTAAATTAGAAAACTATGAGTATCTTTTAGGAGTGTTCACATGCGGACCCTTCACATGTGACGAGCCGCCGGTGGAAATACGGGAGGAATTTGACATAGAAGAGGAACGGTCGCGAGGATCCTTGATCGTCGAGGCAAGTTACCTTGTGACAAGACTATTAATTTGGTGAAGTATTGTGGGAGGTCATCTGAGTGGGAAGCTGCATGGGAGCATGAGGACGGATGAATGGGCGTATCCCCATTTCTTTGATGCGAATGCCGAATGTTTTTATTTCGAGGATGAAGTTCTTATAAGGAGGAGTTTAGCAACACCGAAAGATACCTAGCAATTTTGGACTTGTGTAGGGGTGCATTAAAAGCTAAATAGGATTTTCAAAAAAAAAAAAAAAACGAGGGTGGAAGTTATATCCTAGCGAGGAGTAAAGTGGAACTTATCGATTAGGATATATGACATAAAGAGAATAGATTGGATTCTTAGTATAATATGAGGAGAATAAGGATAAATTAATAATTGAGTAAAGGGGATATAAAAGTAAAAAGTGTAGAATGGACCATAGTAAGAATATAAGATGATTCTAGTATTTAAAGGCATTGAGCTTAAGTGGAATTAAGGAAAATTGTGACTAAAGGACATGGAGACAAAAGGGCAAAACTCATTTTGAGTGCATACAAATTTTAGGGAACTTGCGATTTTTAGAAGAGGAGAAAGGAAGAGGAAGAGAAGAGGAAGGAGGACAGATCAATCGGGTATGGAATCGCGCACATGTTGGATTTTTGATATGAATCTGTGTTGGATGGAGATTGTTTCTCCTTTAGTCTGGTTTGTTGAAGCATCTCTTCTTGAATTGTTGGGGTTGTGAGTAAAGCCCAATTGGTGTAAAATGGCGTGGAATACATTAATTATGTGGTTTAAAAGAATTGGTGGACTTAAGTTGATTCTTGGATTTTCACTTAGGGTTTTTTTGAGGTTGAAGTTGTAGCAGTTTAGTGTTGTGGAGTTGTTTTAGATGAATTTCATGTAAATTTTTGAGTGTATGAATTATAGAGAAGTTGTATGATGTTAATTGGCAGCAAGGCGAAAAGTAAATCTGCAGGAAAAATGAGCTTAAAACACAAATTACAGGAAAAAATTTCAAGGGCTAATCTCAAACAGAAATGCTCTATTTCCTTTCATTTCCGATAATTTGTAAACATTTTGACCATAACCTTTCATTTCTGATCACGTTGAAGTAGGTGGTGCTGGTAAAAATAGACTCAGAGAAAATCAAACTACAAGCCTAGGCATCGTCAATTTGCAGACCTCATGACCTCTATTGCTCAGCTCAGGAGCCAGCCAATAATAAGCCACTTTGTTGATTCTCATTTACGAGGGAGAGCTGCTCTGACTTTCTGTTTTGGAAGAAACCATTTACATGTATTTTGACCATAACTACTAAGATTCTGATCATTGGTGATTCAGGGTTGCTGAATCAAAATAGACTGAAATCAAGAATCAGGCCTGCTCAGAAAATGAGCGTCGTCAAATTATGATAAGTAAGTGGCTAAAAATTACTCAAAGCAGGAGCCATGTGTAAGCCATACTGCTGCAGTTCAATGCGAATATGGAAGTAGCCATTGTTTGAGTAGCGACAATTCCGATAACCATTTGAAACGAACTAAAAACTGCACTGCACTGCTGCTTTAAAAACAGTACAAAAGAAGACCAATGTCAGAAATATGAAGTTAGACCCACAAAAAAAAACAGGCCAGCCTAAAACTTTGTCTATATATCGGCGTAAATAATGAACTGATTGGCATGTGCCATAACTTTTAGTTTGGGATGATCGATTTATTGTTTAATTCTAGTAAATAATTCAAACCAGAAGAGAATAGAGCCTATAGGGAGAAAGCAGTGTGGCTATGAAGGGTCATGAAGTATAATGTACCAACAGTTGTGGTTTTTCTTGAAAAATGTGAAAGGGTATCGGGAAAGAAGAGCTGAGGCTCGGCAGCAGAATTGCAGTGAAGAAGCAAAGTGTAAAGGCAATATTTAAAAATGATTTCAAAAAATTAATATTTTAATGAAAAAAAAGGAAAAAGGTAATATAAATGATCCCACTAAAAATATAAGTAAATGTATAAATGTTACGCACAAATATATGTATTTATAATAAATGTTTATATATATAATATACATATATTAAAAAAATTGATATAAGTAAAAATAAATAAAAAATGTGTAAAGAAATGCATAAATATATAAATGATAAGTAAAGGATTTAACGATTTATAAGTAACTATTTGAAGAAATATTTTAACGATAGTACAACTATATGACTGATATGGCCCAATGTAACACAGGAAACGCGCAAAAATCATAAAGGATTTGAAAGGTAAAGTACTAGTTGCTATGAAAGAAGAAGGTAGGCTATCAAAGTCTTAAATGTGATCAAAGTCTTTATGTTGAACCCTATCTGGCGATGATTCTAACGTAACGTGATTATGGCAGAATGGTGTCGTAAACTGACCGATGTGTTTATTATAGATTCATGAAAGAAGAAATAAATAAATAAAAAGAAAGTTTAAGGCGCCAAATGTGAAACAAATAGTTTTAGTAATATAATGTATATAAGAAATTTAAAATATATCTTGAATATAGTAATTTAGTATTATAATGTATATGTACTTATTCTCTCACAAATATTGCTAGTAATCTGTTCATAGACCTTGCTTCAATGCATTCAGCACAATCTAGATTAGGAGCAGTGTGACAGGAGTCCTCTGATGATCGAGTCGTGACGCGACATACCACAGCGTGGCTATTTTGTCATATCTTTGAAAGAGGCTATGACTTTAGTCTACCGATGGGCGACCTGCGTAAGCGACGAAGCTCAAACGTCGGCACCAACGCAATCTTTGACCGTAAGCTGCATGGGAGTGAAGAAAGGATAATGTTTTGATGATGAAAAATGAACTCAGTGCGCTCATATCTCTTGTGTTTGTTGATTATGGAACGAAAATCTGGCGAGAGTGAAGTTGAGGTGAAAGAAGTAGAAGTGTTTTTAAATGTTTCGCGGGTTTTGTAAATTTGGGAAGGTGAGAGAACTCTGGCGATTCCTGAAAATCAGAGTATTTGAGAAAAAACAAAGAAACCAGCGCCAGCTCGCGATATTCCCTAAAGATATGTTAGAGGCTAATAAATGTTGCTCCTGGATTTGTTATTTGTTTGAGAAAATTTCTATAGCCTCGACCGATCTGCCAAGGAAATCCCACCATTAAATAATTATCTGAGTGGAGGTCCTTCAACGTGGTATCGAGCCCACGGTTTGTATTGCAGATTTGAAATTTTATTTTCATATGATTGTTTAATGTTTGTTTTAAAATTGCATAAATTACATGTGATTTAAAATCTTATCTGCATTATGAAACATATTAATTTTTTTTATTCTGAGAAAATCGTAAATCAGGCCCCACCGGGAAGCTCTGGCAGTAGTACCACCACCCAGAATGTGTGTTGTTAAGTGCACATGTTTCCTCCACCCACGATCTGAGTGACCACTATGCCGCCTGGAAGCGGGGCACCACCACCTCACGAGAGTCGTGGGAGGACGAATGCCTTTAAGCGTCGCTCGCTTTTAGCCAACTGCGTTCTGGCGGCCCAGGCGCCCAGCTTCTATGAGAGGGGCAAAAGCTAGAGGCCTGGAACTATGGTTGGGGCCACGAAAAAGGCTTAGATCTTGGTTAGGAAAATGAAGCAGATGCCGGTGATGCGGTGTACGGATGGCTTGAGATGTGGTGGCTGCACTTTCTCCTGGGACAGAGCATTTGGAGTGGTGGAGGCGATTCCAGGAGTGCCACGGAGGAGTATCCTAGGCACAGTTTAGGAAGAGTTCTGAGATAAGTTTGTTTCAGCCAGTTCTGGTGCAAGGCAGAGTTCTTTAGGCTGGGCAGGACACTCTTTGTGGCCGGATTATGGCGGGTTTTGGCTGTGGGTTATCTCCCATTTATCGGGGATGACAGTTTGAAGACCAAGAGATTTGATATGAGTCTTCGTCGGAAGATTAGGACCATAGTAGCGTCGACAGCCACTGATGCGACCAGAACGGTAGAAATTTTGCCGATTAGGGTTGAGGAGCATGGGATTAAAATCCATTTGCCCAGTGATCGAGACGAAGCGAGTGGGTCAGCGTGGGGTTGAGGAGTTCAGTGCGGTTCGGGGAGGAAAGACACGAGTGGGCCGTGCGTGGAGCCCGGTCGGAAGCGCTGATCACAGCCGAGATTCCCGGTGAGCCACAGGGTGGCGGGTGGCCTCGAGGTCAGCGAGTGTGCTAAGTGCGGAAGGCCATTATAGTGGCTGAGTTGAGGGCGAACTGATTTGCTAAAGTCGCCCGGACCGTAGAACGCCGTAAAAATTTTAAATAGTTTACGGTGGATCGAGTGAATGAACCGATGACCCGGTGATCTTGGTAGAGGTGGTGATCGAGGGGTTTGAGCAGAGGCCTTCGTTTACTAGATACGGAGGGCTGCGGTGAGGTGACCATCCGGAGGACCAGTCGCGGACGACCTTAGACCACGAGCTAAGTGTTTACGATCCCACTGTGAGAGGCGAGATCTGCAGAGTCATAATGAATTACTATCAGTTTTTTGATAGTGATGTATGTCTTAATAGATCAGTTTTCGCTCGTTTATTTGCGAAATTTATTGCCGCAGTGAACATAGAGATACAAGCCCATAGATTGTAGTATAGTGGTCTCTTCTCGATTCACTTATAGCGGATAGGTATACATGGGTTGTAGAGTGATTATTGAGGGCCGTGAGTTTATGGCGATTTGATATTGGACATCCAGGACCAGATGTCTGCAAGTTAGATTGGTTGTCTCAAGCGGCATCACACGTGGATTGTTTCGGAAAGATTCAGTTATGGGGCTGGAACCCGAGATTACTGTAGGGTAAGAAGATATTGTCCTCAGTATGATGTACGTGATGATGTTTGGGAAGATGCTCAGAAAATCATATCAGGAATTATCGCTTTATGCAGTTGAGGTGAGAGATGATGTAAGTTGAGAGAACATTGGGTGATCGGAAGGCTCAGGATGTGTTTCAGGATGATCTTCCGGGATTTATTTGAGATAGAGATTGATTCGGTCGAGTTAACCACAGGACATAATCGATTTGAGAGCGTCATGTATAGGATGGCCTATAAAGTGAAACTTACATAAAGTGCGATTGGAAAAATGATCTGGCAGGGTTAGTGGACAGAGCACATCTATCTTGAGAACTGCGGTTTTGAAGGAAAGAGGACTGGGGCATGTTATCTGTATTGATTGAGAAGTTGAATAAGTAACTGTCGTAGTGGTATCCTCTTAGAGATTAGTAATCCTCTTTGATGGATTACGAACTAAAGTATTTTCAAAGATTGATTTGAGTTGAAGACATCATCGATTGAGAGGGTCATGATGAGGATGTTCCCCAGACGGCATTTAGAACATGTGGGCATTTGAGTTTCTAGTCATTGCCATTTGGACTTCGAAATGCTGACGCATTTATGGAACCTGTGACGGGATTTTGGGCCTTACTTAGATGGAGTTTGTGATGATGTTTACTAAAGATATCGATCTAGCGATGAAGAACATGCAAAGCACTTGAGATAATTAAACATTGTGGGAACATCGGTTATATCTTAAACTTAGTAAATGTCGGTTTTGACCGACAGTGTCGACTTTTTGGGATTACATAGTTCTTTGAGAGGGTACCGGTGGATGCATGAGAAGGTGACTATCTTTGAATTGAAACCTCCTCTGGTGTTGGGAAGCCGAGGTTTTGGGTTTGGCGGGGTATTACTAAGCAAGATTCCGTTGAGGATTCTCAGAAGGCGCCGCGCAACGGCTAGTGACGAGGAAAGAGGCAGTTTTTATGGTGAGGAAGCGTACTTGAGTTTTAGATGAAGCTGAAAAGGAGATTGACCTCGGCTCAGTGCCACTTCCATCGAGGCGGGATGAAGCTGCGGTGTATTATGATGCCTCTGGCAGGCTGGTTGTGTATTAATCGATGACAAGGTGATTGCATATGCTTCTAAGCGATTGAAGAAGCATGAGCAATTATCACACGACCTTGAGCTTCTTGGTGTAGTGTTGCCTTGCGGATATGGAGTGCCGCATGGGATTTTCTGAGGATCATATCTGTTCTGAAGGAATGAACATGAGGCCCAGTGGATTGGTGATCGAGGATTATGAATGTGCCATTGAATATCATCTGGAAAGCGAGCGTGGTAGGATGCTCTTGTAGGCCATGAGTTCCTTATCACACTTGAGGCCGTGCATCTTCCTCGACTCATAAATTGGGGTCCTTAGGTGTGAGGCTGGGCGCAGCGGTCGATACTGGCCAACACATTCATAGTGTGTATTGATGAGCCAGGATTAGAGGCTTGGTCAGATCCACGGATAGTGAAGTTGAAGTTGAAGATTGAAAGATTAGAAGTGTTTTTTAATGTTTGGGTGCATAAATTTGGGAAAGTCAGAAACAAAGGAAATTACGACGATTTTTAAGAAAAATCAGTGTTTGAAAAAAAAAAAAAAATTTACACTTAACCAGCATTATTTTAAGATATGTTAAGGGCGTAAAGGGGTTCGCTCCATGGATTTTATTTGGTGTTTTTGAGAAAAGTTCTATATCCATTGGAGTCTTGGAGGGAGTCCCTCGGGGTTCATGGGATTAATGGGTCGGGGTCCTTATTGGCCTAGTCTGAAATTTGTGTTGTCTATGTATATATATCTTATTCTCCTCATCCTCATATTTATTTAGGTTGGTCTGATGGGCCCATTAGGAAAATTAATAATGATCATAGTTATTTTAAGAGATGAAAAATTAGGTTTGAGGTCACCAAGGGAAAATAAAATTAAGAAAATAAGACTAAAAAGTTACATGAAATGGAAAAGATGTATTTTGGGAAAATGATTTCTCTTTTGATGCACCCATGACTCGGTGGACAATTTTGACGATGGATGCTTTGTCTCTCCATCTTTCTCTCTCTCTCCTCCCTTTCTCTTCCTTCCCTTTCTGCTCTCTCTCTCTCTCTCCTTTTTCTCCATACTGCCCTACCGGTTTGCTTTTTAAAAAAATTTAATCTCCCCACTTAATATTTTATCCTTTATAAATCTATCAAATTTAATCCTCTGCAACAAGAGCAAGAAAAAAAGAGGAGAAGGCAGGTGAGTGAAGGAGAGCGATCTGCCGATGGGCAGGTGATCACTTGGTTTGGTGGAATTTTGAAACATAGATTATTTTCCCTCCTAAATAATAAGCATTTGGATGGGAATGGGTAAAACTTACACATGATTCACGAGCAGCTTGAATGTCATGGAATATGAGAGCATTAGCGCTTAACTTCAAAAACCACTCTCGGTTCTTACATACCTTTGCTCTTGTCTAAAATGATTAAAGAGAGCCTAAACACATCAATATACAATTTCATATTGTTTAGAAACAAAGTGAATTTAAAATTTAATTCATTTAGAAAAACATGTTGAACAACAATTTTGTACAGACAATTGACAAATCTCTACTTGCAGTGAAGAATGTTAGGTGCATGTCGTAGGGTTTTATTTCTTTTTCTCGGGAAGTTTGCATGATCATCCTCTGAACTCGATAGCTAGCGACAAAAGAATAGTAGAATTTTTCACTAGACACACAATATTCAGCAAAAGAAATCCTCTTTGCTTTTACAACTCTTCAAGCGCATAAACACACATATATATTTTAGAAGATGAATTAGAAAGGGAAATTTATTTTATGAACAAGTAAGCAAAATAGATTAATGCATATGAGAAGAAATTAGAATTTAATTACCTTTCCAACTTTGCAACTTCTAAACAGCCCTTTCCGGAAGTTCAGTGACTTCTCCAGCCTTATCCTCATCTTGTGAGGTTGTTGTTGCTGCTGCAACCTCTTCTAGAAATTGTTCTATTTCCTCTTTGTCATAGTTCCCTTCCCTTTGCTTTCACTTGTGCCCTTTTTATAGCATAAAGGCAGACCATTTCTTGATTAAGGGGAAATCAACCAAGTAAAATAGTTTGATAATACCAAATGTGATTACATCTTTAGGTAATAAAATCAAATCTAACTACACATAATTCATAGAAGAATATCTCCCTCTGAGGTCTAGCTCCACTTTTACCTACGCATCTACTAGTAGAAATCATATATATATATATATATATATATATATATTGATAAATCATAACTATGAAGAATATCAATGATTTGGTGCAACCACTCAAAACATTGATAATTTCTTTTATTAAAACATTCAAACATCAATCCTTGAGTTTAAAACATGATCAATTCCCGGACTTGCTATAGTTGCATAGCGGGGATTTCAAAGAAGCCTAATTACGAGCTTTTGATACACGAAATCATTCCCCAAGCGGCACAAAGACCTCGATCTAACAGAAATTCGATGAGATTAGCGGTAGTTCCACATGTTCAAGAGAAACTCTAGGGTGAAAACTCGAAAGCATTCTAATTGCCATTGTCTCTTTGTTTACCAGAAGAAGAATGGAGAAAAATAAATAAAAACCACAAAATTTTTGGTTCCAAAATGCAATATCACGGGTTTTCAAGATAATCTCTAGTGCAGCCTGATGAAACTGACAATCTGACCATGCAGCGGTTACCATGAACATGGGGGCAAAATCAAATAGAACCATTTTGATTACTTCGTCATGCCACATCACTCTTGTTTTTCTTTGTTCTCTTATATCCAAGTGCTATTGATGGGTTACACAGGGAGGAGTTTATAGAGTGTTCTAGCTTCATTAGGGAGCAAGGAACTTATTGGGTTTATAGCTTGTTCTAGCTTCCCATATACAGCAATTATTAGTTTGTTGGTTGCATAAACATGGTATTCTGCGTATTGAATAAAAATAAGCAATCTATAAAACATGTTTCAGAACATGTTTCGAATATCTGAATTAATAATTGAAAAAAAACCTCGTATGAACTTGTTTGTTGTTCTCATTTTAAAATAAATTCTAAACCATCTTCATTAACATACTCACTGTTATTGATTGAATTGCATGTGAATTTCATTTCTTGAGCATCTTGACATTTTATCTCATTGTTAATTTTACTCTACCAAAAAAACGAGAAAAGAAAACAAAAACAAGCGTGAATGGAAAATAAACAATGCCTGGTGTCTTTGCTTAGTAGTAAATGCTCAGTTTGCGAGATATAGACTCAATGACTCAAATTTCTAGAAAGTTCCATAATCTAGTGCTTTAGTCATATCTTCATGGCCCTTTCTCCCCAAGGAACCCCGGAATGATGTTTCTACTCTGTTTGTCATCGAAGCACTTGATGATATTGCCTCTTTCGGGGTTTGGGATAAATAGATTTGGAGTTGTACCCTTAGTTTCCTACTTAACACCGGTTGGCTTTAAGAAAGCCTTGTTAGCGTCACCCTCATGGTTCTTGAAAATGCCACCAATACCCATTTGTACTTGTTTTCCACAAGCCTGCATCCAATCTTTGTCTTGAGGCTTCTATCAAGTAAGGCCCATGTAAGCTGCAATAAGCGAAATTTGATTTTAATCTCCATCCTTTAGGAGTGAGATGCAGTGAACTCGATGCCCATTTGACCTGATTTATCCAAGGAGCCTTTGTTAATGTGACTTAATTTTCTATAAAGTAGGCCCTTGTAAGCCATGATAGGCAATCTCAATCTTAATCTATATTTCACTAAAGGAAAGAAGACACCCGGAATCGCGATGACAAGCGTCCATATAGTTGTAAGATAGTATTCTTATTTTCCTTTTTTACATTTTTTATTTTTGGCAAAATAGCATCTTTAATCATTTTTAAAGATAAATACAAGAAGGATGACAATCCTTTAACAATGTAAGCACATGGTTAGAAAGTGCTATCATTGTTGGTGGTGTCATATGGACCTCTTTGGTAATCCACCAAATTTTTTTTAGAAAAAAAAAAATCATTTTGTGGCTCCCTTATGTAAAAGGTAGAAAAAAAAATTATGATTAATTGAAAGGAACTTTTACATTATTAACATATTATTTGGTTCACACCTTAAAATAACACATTTCTCAAAAGTATGTGAACATATATTAGATGCATATATATTACATAACCATCTTCTTGGAAGAAGATGGTTCTTTGTATGTTCGGATGTTGAAAATGTTTGCTCTCATTGTTGTTTATTCATCATGCTTGGTCACGTGATCACGATGATAAAGGAACCTAAAATTTAGAAATATTGGTCCCTTGTCAAGTTCTCATGTTACGCAGTGAACTTACAATTTATTTTAGGTGTTAAGTTATTAGATTTTTAAAAGCCTTAATGAGTTAGATTGTGTCCATAATGTATAGGAGGCCTTGCATGTGTGCAACTTTGGGGAGGGATAGTAGTATAGAGAAGGCACAAACTCGAGACATCAAGTTTTAATAATGTAGGGTGCCAACTTTACTAAACCTAAAACTGTTTTGAGTTTGGGCCCTGTGCATCTTTGGACTTGCATGGAAACCAACAGTTAGGTTGCCATTAGGAAAATAAGCTTGGTATATGTCTAAATCATATGAGTTCTTGTAGCTAGTATTGTGTGGGTGTCAATTATACAAAACTTGGAGATCATCCGGAGACAATTTGACAGTATGGTTTGCAATGTGGTAGGCATATTTTGCCTTTCTTTTTAATTCTGGCCAGAGCTTTAATATTTTGTTTCTTATTGAATTATTGGATCGCTCATTGTATGTGACATCTTCATACACACTAGAGTGTTTGTGGTTGACTTACTCAATCTTTATGTTCTGTCAGCTATAAGATCATTCATATTCAATTTTCAAAGTTCTTTGTATTCTAATTGCAAAATATTTAATTTGGATTATGAATTACTGAAAATAATTACTAGTCAATTTCCGTTCATAATCTTTTCATGATTTTAAAATTTGAATTGCTTAATATTTTGCTGCCCCAATAAAATGAGTTTTGAAAAAATATATAAAATTAATTTATTAAGTTTAAATCTATTTTTTATTTTCCTTCCACTTTTCCTCTATATTTTCTTTTCTTAGTACTTTCCAGTTAAATGAAACCTGAGAAAAACTGTTTGGAACCGAAAAATACTAAGGAAAGGAAAAAAAAAATATTAAGAAAATTATTTTCTCATCTTGATTCCACAGTGGAAAATATAAAGAAATCAAATATAATCAAAATTCTTCAAATTTTATTTTTTAAATTTCTTAGTCTTTATACTAATAGAGACCAAACAGTAAAATAAGTTTGAATGACATATAGAACTAATCTAATAAGTGCAACCTATTTTATATTTTCCTCAAATTCTATTCTTCAATTTTCTCTTTATTTTCCTCTATGTTTTCTTTTTTTAGTAGCACTAGGGTTCCAAGCGAAGCGTAAGCAGACACTTGCTCAAAAAATAAAACAATCAAGAAACAAACACCAGGATTAACTTAACAACTTTGTAGCTTTTGTGGATGCCTGGCTCATAGATGTGAAGAAAAAAAAAAAGTAGACATCCTATTAAACATAGCTTGCATAACACCAGAAAAAAAAGTTTTGAAATTTCAATGATTGTATGTTAATAAAATGAGTTTTGTCCCAAAATAGTACTTTTAAAATAATAAATAAAATTACCTGATCTATCAGTTTCAGAAAAAAATGTGAGATTTACTTACTTTCTCTTCAATTTCCTCATTATCAAAAGATAAGTTGTCTGCTTAACTAAGTGCGACACAATCTATAGAACCTACCTCCTAAAGGATATCTCTCACGATTGAGTCTTAACTGACAGCTTCATGGCATGTAAGAAAACATAAAATAAAACCAAACTTCGACAACATGCTTCAATTATTGATTCTCCACCCTTAACCTCCTGACTACCCTCAAATGATTGACCAAAACATTCATTATAATCACAAATAAATAAGGTGATAGAAGGCCACCTTAACTTAGCCCAGAAACCTAAAAACGATAAGAGTTCCATTAAGCGTAAAAAAACAACAACAAGCTCACAGTGGAAATGCCCCACACACCCCTACCCACTTTTTAAGCCATGTCCAACGTGAGCATAGAAAGGACAGGTCCACATGATCATAGACCTTTTGATGTCAAACTTGCAAAAGTGCTCTCTTATTTGGCAGATATCTAATCAATAACTTAATTAAACCTTGGGATCATTTGTAACCTCTTCAGAATCTATTAGTTAAACCCTTTGTAATATTTGCTACAACCTCACCAGTTGTGAATCTGAATTTTGATCCTTCATCCCCCTTTCTTGGGATTTGGCTCTCAAATTCCATAAAACATAGATGAACCTCCTCCATAATTTATGTGTCTTTTGGCCAAATATTTTCTTCCTTCCTCCTCCCGACTTTTAAACACCACTTGTCGGAGTATTTTGCACTTCTCCTCTGACTTTTAACCACCTTACTTATTTAACCTCCCGCACCTTAAAAGCAAACATACCTAAGACTTCTACCCACAACCGTCGCTTCTTTCCAAATCACTCCTCTTACTTGCCTCAAACTTCTTTCTTAGGGTGCAAATGGTCAACTCCACATGGCCTTCTAGCATTATCGTCCCCTCATCTCACCTCGTGTCCTCTCTTCATTGCATATCATACTAATAGCAATAGGTAATGCAAACACCTATCCTTACCAAATTCTAGTACTAATAAGTTTTTATAGGTTTTTCACATGATTGAAGTTCTCACTTTTTTTGCTGAACCAGCAAATAATTAAAAATCTGAAAAAGGCAAACTGAAGTCTACTGAGGAGTAAATAAAGGCAGTAGGTCTATACAAAAAAGAAAGTTGTAGCAGCCCACAACCAAGCTAGCTACTACTTGAGAGATTGAGGTTCTTACATGACATTGGTGTCATAACAAATCTAAAGGCCAAAAGATTGAAAAGTAGAAAGATGAGAAAAGGATTGGATGTATGTGTATTTTCATATCATAAGTTCGATATCAAATATAGTTTATTTTGTTGAGATATGAATTCAAAGTTCTTTTGGAACACCCAAAAATAATACTAAGATCAATGCATACATATTTAATATTGTGCTTAAGTCCTCCATTGAAATAAAACTAGGAGAGAGAAGAAAACCTCTATATTTTGATGCTCAACCTGTTTCATAAATTCATAGAACTTGTGCGCAGGCATTTCTTCCTTCTACCTACATGTCATATACATGAAATTTCGAAGAGCTATTCAAATTACTAGAGTTGAACAGTAAACATATCATCGTCATAATTTTTATTTATAATGTTATCTTTTCTTTATAGCTCATCGTTTATGTCTAAGTTCACACTCAATATTCCTTCCTTTTGATTTCCAATGATTATAAGAAGGGCCTAGATAATGACCTCCCTTGATTAAATGCATCATGAACCAGAAAATACATATTTGCCAAATATAAAGTATTTAACATTATTGTTGCTAAATGATTCCCATGTCACTTCGTGTAAATCGCTTTTTAGTATAGGAAGCAAACCCCAAGCAATTTGCACTTAGAATTTCTCAAAAAAACTTTGCTATCTTAAGCAAGTGTGAGGCACCACAAGGCGTGCCTAAGTGAAGTGAAATGTGACTTTGGATGCACATCAATGTTTTAAATATTTTTTATGGATAAACTTAGGTGCATATATATTCATCAAAAAAGAAGCTACACAAGTATCTGGGGACCAAAGCCTATAAAAAAAGGCTTGAAGAAAAGAAACAAACCAGTCCACGGGCAGACTAGAGAAAACCACAAAATCAATGTTACAATATGATTCAAAATATGATTGTATTAATAAAAGCAAGATTTGAATATTTAAATAAAATTCAATAAAGAAATAATAAATTATATAAATCGAAATTTTAAAGAATAAAGTATTTGTAAAAAAAGTACAAAATTATAGTCTGGTAGCATTTCTCAGATAAGGCATGTCTTGGAAGATAATATTCTAACTAAAAGGAGTGATTATTACCTTGAACATAAGCACCCTTAAGAGCGCCTTTAAAACCTTATAGTTAGAATCCATATGAAAAATTATTGAATATTAGGTTATCCTTGATCAATGTTTCTTTAAAGTTATTCCAAGCATTATGCACTTATCATAGAGGCATTTTTAGAAAACCAAATAATTAAACTTGAACTACACGAAGTTTAGTAATTCATGTGACATTGATCTATAACATCCATAAGAAGATATTTCTTCTCAAATGTCTACACAAAGAAAAAGAAAAGGAAATTAACTATATATTAACATAATACTACTAATGATATTATAATAATAATAATAATAATCAAAATAGAACAAAGAAAAATGACAAGCTTTGCTCTAATATTTCGTGTGTATTTTGGGTCCATCTGTTCAAAGGGATTACGTCTACTGAACCAGGATGCTCCAAGCAAATGAATAGCCAAGTGTTCAAATTGAATACCTCTTCACAGATTGTGAATTTTCTTATCAAACACAACTTAAGACACAATTTTGCACATCTGATTTATCATGGCATAGCATCGCAAAATAATTATTTTGACGATGTGGTATGGTGAGAAATCTCCCGATGGACTTCTTGATCTTCACGGGATGTCGATGAAATAGCGGATCAGTGCAAGGTGGTTGATTTCTAGTTTCACTAGGGGTCTTGTGGTGGTGATTACAGAGTGGCAATGTTAGTTTCGATTTCGGGATGTTTTTGTTATTTCCCACTTTGAGGTGACATATACACATATCACAGTGTGAGAACTGAAATCGTTTCAAGATGCTACGTAGCATTGACTTATATATGACCATCACTAATCCCCTACAAAAAAATGCAAGATCAGAGTTCGAGAAAGATATTGACGGCTTCTGACCGAAACTATAAGACTTCAAAACCTGAAAATCCTTGAGTTTGTGCCATTAAAGACATAACTGAACAAAGTGAGACATACTAAAACATATCACACCACAATCTCTATAACAAACTTCAGTGGCATCTTCCACAGTGTTCTTCAAAGTAAGGAGAAAATGCGCACATTCTATTAGGATAAAATTGAAAGCTTCTCCTTTAGATTTCAAGAAATAATGCTTGAACTTTCAAAAGAGTGAAACGCAAGGAAAACATATAGAGAAAGAAAGAGTTGAGTTCAGCTCAAACCAAAATAAATTACATAAATCGAAATATATAACTAAAGTAATTATATCTTTAAATTGAAAAATAGGCCAAGATCAAAGTATTGACTCCCTATCTCTTATAAGTACACATAACATATATGATGTCATTTGGGACCAGAGAATAATGTTGAACCCTCTTGTTAAAAAAGTTACAACCGACGTGGTGGGATCTCACAAGAAACTTGTGCCAAGTAAAAGAAAAAAAAAAATCTATTTAGGAAAGCGATGTTATTTGAATTTTATAAATTCTACCGGATATAGAGAATTTAGAGTTGAGTTTCATTCACCTCCCTGAGGTTTTGGCTAAAAACATCTAGGCCTCATTGGTCTCGAAAATTTTATGACTCGAATCATTATTGTCAAAATCTTACCTTTGCAAAATTCTAATTAACATTTTAATGTTTCTCTATTCTGATTCAAATCTTTTTATACAAAATATTCTATTTTATTAATTTGTCAGAAATAGCAATAGTTCTAAGGTTGCTCGAGAAAGCCACAGTAGTTGAAGCTTCCGGCCAATAACAATCGAGATGGTGACTCTCTATATCATTTTTTGATATGTCTAACCTCATTTCCTTTCCAATAACATGAAGAAAAATGAAAACCACATTTAGTTACTAAAATTACCTCCTCACTTTCTTTCTTTGCCAAATATCCAAAACAAACAAATAAATAATAACTCGGATCAACAAGAGAAGGGAAAGAAACATAATTTGATGAATGAGAAACAGATCCGGTGTTTTTTTTTTTTTGGAATTTGTAGGTGGATTTGTTGAAGCGAGAGGGCGAAGCGAGGTTCTTATCACCTTGAAACAAATGGCAATGAGGAAAGCAGTGTGAATTTACAAGTTGTGATGGGAGCACGGTTCAAAGTCCGATATTTAAGTACGATATTAAAATTAAGCTCAGTCCTTTCAGTCTTCTTAGAGAAAAAAAGCAGATTGATTCTTACTCCTTTCACATTTCTACCTATTACAACAAAAAAATCAGCAAAATCAACTTTTCAAAAGAAATCTGAGATTCTCTTCAAAATAACTAAAAATCAAAAACTTTTCACTTTCTTCTGAGATGAACAGTTGAATCAAAACTTAATTCTTAAATTAGCGATGGTGAGTCTGTGATAACGATAGAGAAGATGAAGGAGAAGGGTTGTGAAAATTTTATTATTCCACTGGAATCAAAACTTTTTTCACTTTCTTGCAGTTTCTAATCCTTCTTGATACATGATAGTAGTGGACTTTCTAGGATTTTGTGTATTAGACTTGCAGGAGACCGGCGGCGTGAACGTCCCGAATTAGATAGTGCGGTGATTAGACGATAGAAGATGAATGGGCGAGGAAAATGAAGATAAGAGCGTTGTAGTCTATCAATTTTCATAAATTAGGAATATTTATTAAATGAGGAAGTTAGTGTCTATTTTATTAATATATGTAATATTTAAAATAATATTGATATTTTTTATATTCACGATATTAAAATTTTGTTTTAGTTATGACATTTTTAACTACTCATTTGGATAGAAAGTTATAATAATAAATTATTGATTAAATTAATTTAAAGATGAATACGAAGATAAAGACTACATTATTTTTAAATTAAAATCTAACTTATCATAAATTATTACAATAATTATATTCTTTTTATATATTACTTTTGTTAAATAAAATTAATTAATTTGATAATCCACGCATTTTTAGGTTTCAACAAAAGCAAATAATTTTTCTTTTTGTCAATCATGAGGTCATGTTGAGCAGATTTGCTTTAACTACATTTCCAATATTTGAAGTTGAGACTTGGAGTATGGATTATTCATTATTATAATTATTAAAACATATAAGGGAATAAACAATTCTGTGTTATAAAAAAATGAGATGTAGGTACCTTTTCCAAATAATCGAATCCTCGATAGTGATTAATTAATGCATCATTATTAATCACATGCATCTCACCCCAGTACAACTCATTTCACACTCCAATAGCCCATATTTATATGAAGATAAAAAAAGGTGTAAGAAATAAATGAAACAATTAATTTGATATAATTTCTTTATATGATTTATATTTCAACAATAATGGATTAGATTAATTTATTAATTATGAAATAAACATAAACATATTACAATTTTAATTATATAATTATACATATTAATTATGGACTATTTATGAGATGATTTAATATTAATTAGAGTTGCCATGTTCATTGCAGTCAGGAAGTAGGTTATACCGGTTTCAAAAACCTGGAGGGAGTCCTATAACTCGAATTTTCCAAGTTCTGGTTGCATCCATGAAATCTCCATGTAAAAGTTCACGGTAATAAGACTCACATACTATGAGACTACAGATGCAGAAAGTAATATTAAAAGGAAGCTGCAAACTTGGGCACAACAAAACACTAAAGGTGTATTGGAGTGTACTAAATGTTACTTTTGAGTTATTTAAGTTAAAATTCCATGAACAGTATTCTAGCTGCTAACCAGATGAAATTCATCAGGTAGTATCATTTTCCTCAAAACTACGTTATTATATAGGAGTTGCAACATTTGTTTTGCTTTTTTCTTTGACAGCTTTAGTTCTATGCAATCTTTGATTGATATAAATACCTTCGATTCTTGATAGTTTAATTGGAATCCTGATGTAAAATGATCAATTTCAGATTTTTTGACGAGCCACCATGGTTGAAGGTGACCATAATGCAGAGCTTGATTATGTGAAACTCTGCATGGTTACCCAAGTTGAAGAGCTCAAGTCCATCGTGTTCGTTTGCTCCCGGTATGGGCATCTGTAATAATCTTTTCAACCGTCCATAGTCAAATGAGTACCATGTTTGTATTGCAAGGCAACACAATTGACCCTTTATAAGGCTAACTTCAAGATTCCATCAGCATCACTCTCTGTCTTTGACACTCTTAGTGTTATCTTTTGGATGCCGTTTATGATCAGAATCATCGTTCGAATTGCTAGGAAGTACACAAGACATGAATGGGGATTCACTCAGCTACAACGAATGGGTATTGGGCTTGTTCTTTCCACTATTGCCATGATTGGTGCAGGCATTTTGGAGGTTATCCAGCTCAATACAGGACAAAATTATGTCATCTTCCTTGGCAGTTGGCTCTAACGAGATTTCAAGAAAAAGAAGAGAAAGGAAACGGTGTCTGTCCCAGCCCAGATTGTGATACTTTTCCACAGGACAAAATTATATAATTTTGAAATAATAAATATTATATAATATTTTATTATTGAAAAGGGATAATGTGCATGTCTAATATTTATTATTGAAAAGGGATAATGTGTATTCAATGAGAGGTGGTTCAAAACACTCCTTGCATATAAATCATATTCTCTTCTTTTCCCACTTCCCTCAGTTTCTCACTTCTATCCATCCTGTACAGCAAAAACAGGGGATTAGGATTAGAGGATTAGATGATTGCCCTCAAGGCCACTCAAATCTCCTTCATTCCCACCAAGTACGAGAACAAGAAGACTGCCCAAGAAGCGGTCTACTGTTTCCCTCTGCAAGTCGAACGACGATGATTCGAGCACATCAGATGGTTCATTACCTGAAGGAGGTTCTCGCAAGCGGGAACTTCTTGCAAGAATTGCCCTGCTTCAGGCTCAGAAGTCATCACTGACTATTTGGATGAGAGTCAGCATATCTAAGTTCTAACTCCAATTTGCTGAAGAGGAGGCCAATGCTGACTTTGATCAAATAGCAGAAAATACGCTCAAAGATCTCGAAGAAGCTGGCACTGAGTCTATTCACCTTCTTATTATATATCCATCCGATGCATAGAGAGAAACAAGGTCTTGCTTAGGATGATAATTCCCCTTCTTGTTCATTTGTGATTAGCAGATCATGGAGAACATGGAGGAATCTGAATGCAGGCCTTCCAGGAATCCTCAGACTTTGGAGATGGGGAGAATGAGAAAGGAATTGCAGACTTTGAGGTCAAATCGAGAAAGGAATGAAGAGGCTGTTCTTCCCAAGAACCTGAGGGAAAGGACAGCTAAAGAAAAAATAGAAGCCAAGGAGGAAACGGAGAAGATTAAAGAGCTTACCAAAGAAAATGCTGGTTCTAAAGCCAGGAAGAACATTTACCTTGCATTAATTTCGGTGCTAGTCATCGGGATCACTGACAGTTTGATCTCTCCTTCATCTGATTGGAGAAAATTGCATTCTGGGCAATTTTAGTGGCTTTGCTTTCTCAATTTATCTATGAGCAGAGAATGACATCAGAAGCAGCTGAAAGAACAGAAAAGGAAAAGACTGAAGAAAAAAAGTGAAATCCTCTCTCTCTATTCCTCCTGCTGTAAATTAATTTCTTAAATATGATTTTCCGTCATCTTGGACTAATGGCTTGATACAATAAACAACAAAATCTCATGCTTGGGTTGATGCATCATCAACTAATACTTATCTTGATGATAACTCCACAATCCACCAAGACCCTGTGATAACTGGAATTTACACATTATGATGATTCTGCTCCATCATTATACAGGGTTATGTCAGTCATTAGAACAATTTAAAATTGATGAAAAAATTTTTGATACATATCTTGATCTCTTTGACACCATTTCTGTTGTATGGACAAGCTTAATGATATGCAGATAGATTTTCTTCAACTCTAAAAACTTGGCAAGCTATTTGTTTCAACCTGAAGAATACATCCCATGTGTTGGACTTAGTTCTGCGTGGGACTAAAACGATGCCTCCCCTCCCTCCTTGAAATTTAGGTGGCGTTTGTTTTTCGCAATCTTGAATAGAACTTTTTGAACATCACTGAATAGTCTTAATAGCGTTAAGTATTAAGTTGTTGTTTTTAACGTTAGGTGAGTAAGTGGGGATATTAATAGAGCCAGTTATTTTGGGTTCTCTCGCCTCACTCTTGTGTATGTTTAATTTAATTTGTCGGATTTTAGCAGGTTTGGGTTTATTTTCTCAAATCCAGAGACCGGGTTTTAGGTATTGTTACTCTCTGCAAACCGAGAAAATTTAAAATTTTAATGGTAAAATGTTAATAAAAATAATAAATTGCCATAAGGATTCGGAAGCTTATAGAAAATTCTTTAGATATCAGATGTGAAATGAAGCCTGCTTGTTAAATTAGATCTTGAAATCTAGTGACTAAAAAAGTTTCGTCAGTCGAGACAAGCGAAAATTTTCGATTTTACGGATGATAAGTTGTCGATAGTATTTCAGGATGAGATTTTTACGAAAATCTCAAAAGTCGAGAAATAAACAGGCTAAGTTCGAATTTTAAAATAAAAGTAAATTGAAAGAAATAAATTATTTAGAATGAAGCAGATACGAATGAAACAATATAAACGTATATCACAAATAATAATAAGTTTTAAAATCAGATTGTATTTTAACAATAATTTTTATTATTTTATTTTATCTTTAATATAAATAATATTAATTATTATAATGTTTTAATAAATAATTTATAAAAATTCATAATATTTTTATTTTATAGAAAATAGTAATTTTAATATAATAAAAATAAAAATAAATAAAAATTAAATTAAAATAAAACAAAATAAAATATAAAACGGGTTTATCTCAGCCCCTTTAATTTTTAAATGTGCGAGTTTGAGAATTGAAAAATAAGCAGCCAGAGATTAGGGATGGGGGCCATGTAAGATCTGCTTAGCATAGTTATTAAATCATATGGGTGTATATTATTAGTTTTTGTAGCATTGTGATGATTGAATTTTTTTTATTTTGTGGAAATGACTTACGAATAGAAAAGTAGAATATTTAATTTTTAAACTATGAGCTTTTAAAAAAATTTGACGATAAGTCATTGAAAATTATAAGCAGTCATCTTGAAAAACTATTTAAACTGGCGATCAGTCGAAAAAACAAACAATTTAATGTGAGAGAATGAAACGATAAAGTTATAAGGTTGCCAACATGGTTTCACTCCATTTCTTACCATAACTAACAGGGAGATCGATGTATTTTCAAGGGGTTTCTACAATACCTTTAAAATACAGAAATCAGGATACCGCTCATCCTGCAGCAAACACAACACTAGTCAGTCAAGTTAGTAATCCAGGCAGTATATTAGTTCTGAGTTCTGCTAATCTTTTACGAGATTCTACCGAGTTTGAGGATACACTTTGCGGTTGTAGTACATGTGCTACAGTATATGGCATTCCAAAATGCTTATAGTTCAAAGAATAATTTTCAATTGAGCCTCTGATGATACATAAATGGCACTGAACAAGAGCCGAGCTGAACCCTTCTTAACATCTGACAAATTTTAAAAATATCAAAATCAACATGAAAGAATAGACAGAATAGGAAATGACTTCAAAGACTCAGAAACTTGAATAAGCCGATAAAAGGCAAATAAACATAAGGTTATCTTTTGGTTCTTGAAAAAAATTTCAAGAAAAGAAAATAGAGAGGAAAAGTAACTAAAACAATACACTGAGGAAAACAAAAAAACAGTTGGACTTCATTGGCCATTTACAAATTTAATGGAATTTATTTGAATATTATGAGAGTTAAAGTTGGAAAGTTGGGCAGCAAAAGAAAATATTATTAAGGGAAAAATAAATATAAATAAATAAATTATTATCATATCTCCTCACAATTTATGATTACTTTTTGTAATTGCTGAATGTTAATATTGTGACACCCCAAACCCGGGGTGTCCGTTGGCTTCCACCGTCAACGCGGAATACTCGTGAATGTGATTGGCGACATTTCACAATCGAATGAATCTCGCTGTACGGGAGAGCTACCCAATAAAACCTGCATGTCTGTCCCAAGCAGTGCAATATAATCCAATACTCTCCGTCATGAAGTATCTGGCGTGTTGGGCCATTAACAATACTCAATATACATACCAACTATGAATCTAACTATATACCCAATAGTTACAAGAGTTAATATGTTTTTACTCTTATACAACATATATCAAACTTATAGAGTTCTAATACATGTTTAAATCAGGAACCAAAAATCTCATAGCTCGGCTTTCCTTCACAATCCTCGATCTAGGACAAGCCGTCCCTCATATGCGCTCCATATGCCTGTAAAATAATATCCTCGACCAGGTAGAGCTAATGCTTTCGATGGTGGAATCGCCCTAAGTGAAGTTTCTTTCTCATGAGTCGCGGTCTGATGTTCACGAAAATAAGCGTCGTTGAAGCGAATGCGTGATTCTCAAGCGAGATAATGCGTGACCGAGCTTCGGATCGAAATTCGCCGCGGAACTCCATCCGCGCTCGCCTAAGCCTTGTATGAAAATTGACCATTTGTTTTGTTTACGTGGACAGCACCGATGTGTATATATCGAATTGGCGCTCCGGCGATTAATATAATATTTGTTTGTGGTATCTATAGATGAATATCGAATTGTGTGGCTTCAGGCGGTGATATTTTTAATTTGGAACTCTGGCCGATAATTAATATTTTAAACGTATAGGACGTTTTAAAACTCATCATTGCACTCGCTCCACATAGTCTAGGTGTTTCGGTGCATATGGAATCAAATCTTATGTATGCCAATTCGATACAGTATAATTTACATGTAAATATATAAACATGCATATATTTAAGCAATCCAGTCAGCGCGATAAGTATAAATGCAAATTCTCATTTTATACATCAAAATTAGCTCTCTTGATTTAATGATCAAATCTGACAATTTAGTTTAAATCGGCAATGAAACAACGTATTTTGTGAAAATATATTTTTTGAGAGCATTTGTTTGAGGCCATTAAAACCCTTAGTTACTATTCTGAAAATCATGATCGTCAGTTCGCATTGAACCCACATTTCCTTGCATTTAGGCCTTGTTCCAATCGATACATGATTTATCATGGAAAAACACAATTGCTACCCAAAACCAGTAGTGGTAGATCACAGCTATCTATCAATTTCAAAGAATTCATAATTAGGTCCCCGAGGTTGGAGACCAGTCAACAACCTGCAGTGCCATTCGAACAAAAGCGTTGTAAAGTACTTAAAGCGGGGAATAAAGCCAAGTGAGGAAAACCCTACCTCGAGGAGTTTATGCAAACTCGTAAATCAAATCACATGGCACTATCACGTCAGAAACAGCTTGCCTTGATCAGATGAAAACCATATAATCACCCAGATTAGGATATGACCTGTGCCATGCTACCACCATGTAAATTCTTTTCTAGGCCTAGGGTGGGATGCCACTCTAAAAGACTGATTGTGGGAAGTCCATGCACTCACTGTCATTCAGAGGCCATAAGTTCTTCGGTTTCTCCTTTGCTCATACTGAGGATCATCTGTAGGCAGTTCATAACGACAAACAGGGCATGTATTCCGAATACCAAGCCATGGCACAATGCAATCCCCATATTTTCTTCTCTCTCCACATCCACTTCTACAGGCTCACCTACAGGAAAGAGTTGAATGGGTCCCTCATCATCATGGCCAAGAACCATGTTTGAACTTCTATCAATCAAATATCCACTTCCTCCTCAATCTTCATTCGTTTCCCTGAAGTCAGTCGTCCAGCTATAGCGAATCCCAACAAAGACGAATCTTGTATCATCATCGTGAGCTTGATCCAACCTGAAATAATCTCAACGAGAACCAATTCCTTCCTAACCCATTCCCATCCTCATCGAATCTAGTTCAAACCAGTAACGCGTACACTATTCCCGAACGGTTCCGCCACAAAGACAGTCGATGACTCACCAGATTCAGACCCAGAACCCCTTTCAGACACAAAGAAATCATAATTATCAACCCCCAAATTATTCGACTCCCCACCGAACCCTAGCCCTAAATCCAGGTCCAAATAATTCAATTGTTTTAGTAATTTCCCCTCAATAACCAAATCCGGAATCATCTGAGTTTCCCACACCAGATCACTCACCCATTACATGTGACTGCTCAACACGCTGATGAAACATATTCAAAACAGAAATTCACCTGATTTTCGCGGTCCAACAAAGATCCTCGTTGGTGATTAGTCGAGTCAGACATATCCATCTACGGCTCGAACATGAAGCAAACGGTCTGGCTGGGTCTGGAACAGGTCACGGGTATGGACGGCGACGGGAGGATGATCGGAAACAAAAACATTGACCTTGTCGAAATCATGGAGATCCCAATAGGTAAGGGAATCGAGGGTGTCGATATTCTCCGGCGTGTGGTCGTGATCTCTCGTCTTTTTACTTGTATTATTATTATATTGTATTATTATTATTATTAATACTTTATTATTATTATCATTTTGATCATAAGCATATTATGCACCATTCGGATCTGTTTAACCATAAAAAAAATTTTATTTAACTTTTCATTGATTATTTTTAAATGAACTTAGCTGAAATGTTTATTAGTGATTTTAAGTAATCACGTCGCGAAGTCGTTGACGATTTATACGCGTAAATTCGCCAAAATATTCATTTGTCTGAATTAAACCAAAGCTTGCGGGTCCCAATGAATTTGTGAGACGAATTGCTGCCTTGATCCGTTTCGTCATCGAATCTAGAATTTTGGTTTCAACGAAATTACCGTTACCATTTTTAGAAAATTGGATTTTTATAGGGTTTCTGAAATATGTATCCATCAAATAACCAAATCTTTTACCTTAATCGGCAATAATATTAATCAATTCAAAATAAAGTGGGGGAACTCTTATCTATAAATTGTTATCTTGGTCTTTCATTTTTTCATAAATCATTTTAGACAACAAAAAATGAAAAAAAAGAGAGTAATAAATCAAAATGCATTTCCCTCCATTCTACTCATTTTTGCCTTGTCCACCATCATCTTTGAAGGTTCAAAACAACAAATTAAGTCAAACGAAATATATTTTTCATCAAAAGTCGATATCTCGAAGACTATCACTGTATCTTTCTCGGGCGAAGCAAACTTCAGAAGATTCAAGATGTTATCGATGTCGTTCCTTCGAACAATAATATGTGGATTCAAATCAAAGTTTCTTCAGGAGTTTATCGGTTCGTTCTTTATAATTTACCATCATTATTTTCATTCATTGATCTCATATTACTTTGTTTTTTCTTTTCACTTTTATATAATTGAAATGTCAATTATAATAAGTAGGTAGAAAGTAAATATTCCCGTTGACAAACCTTACATCTTTCTCGAAGTCAATGGTGCTAAGGCAACAATAATTAAGGTGAGACAGCCATAGTGAAACACATGAGAGTGCACTTTAAAACCATTGAGGCGGATAATTTTGTTGCTAAGGATATCGACTTCGGTAAAAGTCTGTGACCTTTGAGAACCGGGATTAGTTAGTATGCAGCTGGCCGCGGAACTCTGAGAAGTCAGATGTCGAGTTCTGCCAGTGAAACGAGAAAAGCTCGGCGATGCAAATTTATGGGAGTCTGCGGAAATGGCTGCACCGTGAAACATGTCATGATCGATATAGTCCTGATGATACAAGACGATAACAGTTAGCGTTACCTCTTCCGGGCTTCGATATGGCAAAAAGCATCTACGTATGAATGACTATATAAATAGTTACAAAGTTGAAATATTTACTCTTATACAACATATATTAAAATACTCGAATTCTAACTCTGTATAGCCATGGCCAGCGTTCATTTCTTACAAGCTCGGCCTTTACAGGGCGAAGCGTATCTCGCCACGCTCATGCGTAAAGGGGTCCCACGGCAGGGGGAGCTAATGCTTTGATGGGAGAATCGCTAAAGTAATTGCTATGTACAAGTGCGGAGTGCAATGTTCAAATTAAACACACATTCAAGCAAATGCATGATCCTGCCCGGATAATACATTCTCGCTCAAATCTCGTCCTCACCGACTCCCTCACACTCGCCTAAGCCTCGTATGAGAATTATTAATTTGTTTATTTGTGGACAACCCTCTGATGTATATATATATCAATTGGGCCGCTCCATTGATTGATATAGCTATTTATTGTGGAATTTAACATACATTGAATATCAATTGGTAGCTCAGGTGATATTTTTAGTTTGTGGACTACCCTCGGAGTAATTAATATTTTTAAGGCAGCCAGCGAATGTCATTTAAGGCTGTCTATGCATTTACTTTCACTGTAGTCACCAGGATGTTTCCGGTGCATGTGGAATGCATGTATGCAATTTCCAATTCAGTCTAATCACATGCAAATATGTAAACATGCTCAAATTCACATAATATTCAATCACATAATATTCAATCACACAATCATGTCATGAAATTATCATTTCAAACATCAAAATTAGCTCACTTGAAATTTATGATCAAGCAGCTTGATTTAATTTAAATCACTCGTAAACACATATCTAAAAATATATATTTTGAGAACACTATTAGGGAATATTGAAACCCTTGTTTATTCGAAAAATCACAAAACATCGGTTCCTTGTGAACCGGTTTCACGACATTCAGGCCTTATACATACCAAAGCACCATTTCATTCATAAATCAACACATAATTAACCCAAGCGGCCCTACCCACGGATGTACAGAAACGGCCTCTAAAAGTTTAAAAAAAATTCCAATAATTCGGTCTCATGTTTGGGATGTCAAGCTCTGATAACGACCTCTTTCGACTCAAACATTAGTAAGCAGCTTAAAATGAGAATAAAAGCTGAAGTAAAGGAGAAACCTCCTCATAGGTTGTCAGCTTGTAAATCAAAGTCCGCCTTGTGCTTTGCTCCGTGTAGAGCGTTTTTTCATACCATGCAAGAAAACAATAAACGATTGGATCTTGTGTATTTACGAGAGAAGTTTAACCTTTAAAAGAGTGCCAATGAAGCCACTTTGGATCTCGAAAATGCATTCGTTTTGCTTTGGCACTGAAGGAGATGAAGCACTATTCACGCTTTTGTCGGCTGGTGACTTAAATCGAATCATGGCCAATTCGTCCTCTTTTTACCGGAATTGATGTTACATTTATCTTCGTGATCCATTTTTATTCGTTTCTACCTCCATCTGTTATGAGTGCGTAGTCGATGTTATATATGACTTCGTCACAACCAAAATCGTTTTCTGACACCCAGGGCGCGATCGCCGAAAAACATGTCGACTCATTTGTCTCGAGGTCGGCGGAATTTTACGTGCTAGCTAGATTTTGCGAGACGATTCCAACGGCGCAATCCGTTTCGTCATCCGAGATCTAGAGAATTAATTCCGGATTTTTAACCGAAATTACAATTTTGTAATCGAAATTACGATTTTGTAATCGAAATTACGATTTTACCCTTATTCTAGAAATTGGAATTTCTCGGGTCTTACAAAAGAAACTTCGGAGTTGTTTGGTTCATGTTCTTTTAAAACTCGGAGAACACTGAAAATCTGTTTGGTTTCCATTTTTTGTGTTTTGAAAAACACAAGGAACATCAAAGGCCCCTATTTTGATAAAACACAAAAAATGGTTTTTTTTTTTCTGTGTTTTCAAAAAATTGTTTTGTAGAATAGTTTTCAGCGACAGCAGGAATAGGACCTTGATGGTCTTTTTCATTTCTTTAATGAGTAAAGTTTAGTGATTTTGGAAATGATATAAATCAACCATATAATTTGTGAGTCTAATTGGCTTTTTCTTTACAAAAAAATTTGGAAATAATGTTTTCAAAAAAAAAAAAAACACGTTTGATAATAGATTGTTTCTATGTTTTTTTATAAAAATAATTAGCTAAAAAATACATCCAATAACCTTTCCTATATATTTTTTCTTACGAAAAATAACCTATTTTGGATATTTTTTTGATAAGTAACTAATTTGGACAAAATGTCATTCTCCTTTAATGTATTTACATTATCTTTTAAAAAGAGTTATTTTGAAAATAAAGGATGACATTTTTGTCAAAATTATGCCAAAAATTAAAGAAGGGTCTTATTTCAAAAATTGGGTTTAAAAATGTCATTTTATCAAATCACCCTTTTATAAATAGAAAACATAGTATTTCCAAAAATCATGATATCTAGATTAATAGTTTGTGAGTCTAATTGGTTTTATCTTTATATAATACTTTTAGAACAAAAAAATTTGAAGAATGATTATTAGTTTGTTTGGAAATAATGTTTCCAAAAATAAAAGAAAGAAAACACGTTTGGTAATAAAAGATTGTTCTGTATTTTGTATTTTTTATAAATAGAAAACATAGTATTTCCAAAAATCATGATATGTAGATTAATAGTTTGTGAGTGTAATTAGCTTTATCTTTATATATACTTTAAGTACAAACGACATGGGATGTGGGGAAGAGAGGCAAACTCATTCAGTGATTGCTATATTGAAAGAAGACTGTGCATTTCATATGTAGTGATGTGAAATCTTTTATCATTAAAATCTATAAAAAAAAAAACCAATGTTTTAAAAACCACACCGAATATGGGTCGGTTGGACCATCGATCAGTGACCTTTTCGGTCCTGATTTAATCTGGTTTAATTGTCTCTTCAGCAATTTGGCCCTTAAACTATGAACCAGTAACTTTTTCGGTTATGTCACTGATCCGATTTTTAAAATATTGATAAAAAGTGATGAATGAAATTAGGGTTGCATTTTGGAAAACGACTTAGGGTTGGATCGGGTCTTATATGGTTGTGTTTGGTTCTTGGGAAAGAAAAATGATAAGGAAAATGATTTTATATATATATATATATATATATATATATATATAAAATTCTAGAAAAATTACGAAACTACATACAGATTTAGCTTAGATGTTGAAATCATAAATGTCACATCATATAAGATAGAGGCGAGGAAAGTTCACGATGCTATATAAGTATAAACCTGTAACCTAGTTGTGGCGTTTAAAGCTATTAGGTCTAAAGCGAACAATATTTACATAATTGAACAGGGTCACTACAAATGGTATTAGAGCCGATCTTTGACTCCGGTGTGGGGTTGGTTAAATTTGTCAAGTAAGGGATGTTTGTCGTTTGGCCCCACGAGCATTGTTTGCATTGGGAAAAAACAAGCTTTTAAAACTTGTTTTTAACTCTGACAAAGTAGAATCATAGTCATAACATTGCTTTGACCACTATAAGTTGTGAAAAAAAAATGCACTCTAGCATTCTCTTGGGAACCAAGGCAAGCATGACAGGAACAAAAAATCCGCTTTGTTTGAAACTCGAAAAGTACTAAGAAAAGAAAATAGTGGGAAAAAGTGGAAGAAATTTTTTTTAGAGCAAAATATAAAATAAGTTTAAACTTAATAAATTAATTTTATATGTTTTTTCAAACTCATTTTATTTGTATATCTCTATTACATAAAGACTAAGAAATTTAAAAATATGTAAAATTTTGATTTTCTTTTATATTTACCACCATGAAACCAAATATGAAAAATCATTTTCCTTAGCATTTTTTTTCCTTTCCCTAATACTTTTCGGGTTCCAAATGGAGCCTAAGTCTTTATATAATAGAGAGAAACAAATAAAATGAGTTTGAATAAAAAATAAAAAATTAATTTATTAATTTTAAAGATATTTTATATTTTCCTCCAAATATTTTTTCCTTCCACTTTTCCTCACATTTTTTTCCTTATACTCTTTCCTCACTATTAAGGAAAGAAATAGGGAGAAAAACTGGAATGAAAAAATATAAATCATGAGGAAAATAAAAATAGATTTAAATTTAATAAATTATTTCCTCTCAAACTATTCAATTCATTTTATTTCATTTATCTCATCTACCTAAGGCAAAAACTTAAAAATATATAAAATTTTAAGTAATTTTTGTATATTTTGATTTGTTTTCTTTTCTTTTTTGAATACTCAATCGTTTCTTCCCCACTAGGATCCCCTTCCTATGCCTATTTTAACGATGAACACTCTACCAATTAGCTAGGCATGATGAACTTGATTTTCTTTTATATTTTCCCGCAGTGAAACAAAACATAGAAAACCATTTTCCTTAACACTTTTTTTCTTTCATAGTACTTTCAGGTTTCAAACATATGATGAAAAGTATGCCACCGCTAACCTCATCTAAATTTTGTGCTATTCATAGAAAAGCACAAGAAGTGTATTTTCTCTACTTTGTGAAATTCAAAAACTATATCGAATGGGGGGAGGGTATGAAGGACCATTTAGACCCAATTAAATATTTGGGTAATCGAGTTTGAAAGATTTTCGCAATGGGGATATGGACGGGTTTAAAGTATATCTACCCATCAGATCCGAATAAAATTAAATATATAATATATAAATAAAATATATATTTATTGTGAAACCCCGAGAAAATCTAATTTTACGAAAAATGATAGAGCAGTAATTTCGGTCAAAACCAGAATTTTCTAGATCTTGGATGATGAAAGCGGACTTCACCGTTGGAGATCGTCTCTGGAATCTAGCTTACGTGCGTCGGAGATTTGATAGTAGAACGATCGAATTCCAGCGAGTTTCGAGCTTGGGTGTTGGGTGTAAAATAGCTCGTAAGAGACATGTGATGTAAACAATCCTTTCTCTAAATGTGCTCATGTGACACATGTTGCATGATTAGAGAGAGGATGAGATGGATGACTTAGATTAAGCCATGTGTCAAAAATCAAGAAAAAGGGACAAGATGGGAATTAATAGAAATGTTAATGAGAATAAGACAAAAGCCAAATAGTCTTCTTCTCCATTATTTGAAAGCCAAAAAAAAAAAAAAAAACCAGAAACAACAAATCGACATGGTCACAATCAGATTTCTAGAGAGAGAAAGTGTGCCTTCTCTCTAGATTTGCGGCCGTTCGGACCGTCGGTTATCGACGGAGCAAAAAGCAAAAGTCGTCTATGCCGGCGGGGCTGCAGCGTGGGCACCGTTTGGTGGGTTCCGACAACTCCGAGAGGTAGGGATCTTTTCCTACTTGTGTTATTCTTTGGCTAGAGCCATGTAAATGGTGAGAATGTTGAGCTTGGATTAGCGTGTTTTTCGGTCTCAAAACATTTTGAGCCAGGAGTGGAGAAAATCCCCCTCATTTAGTGGCCATGAGCCGGTGCCAACTTGGGGTTTTTATTGTTCATGTGAATGTAGTGGCGTGATTTTTGGTGTGAATTTTTATGTTGTTGAGTGATTCAAAATGGTGCTTGATTAGTAAATTAGCCCATGTGAGCTAATTTTGGTGTTATTGATTGAGAATCGGAATAATATGGTGCTGAGGGTAGGTATTGTTAATACATGCATGTAAATATATTGGCAAGAAAGGCTTGGAGATTGAGGGAATTAATATGTTAATGCATGTAATTAAATGTTAACATGATGTGGAATTATATAAAAATATAATTGTGTGTAAGCCATTGGAAATGAATTGTAATTAGCTCAAGTGAGCTAATTTTGATATTATTGATGTGAATTAAATAACATGTGGCGTATATGTAAATTTTGTTATATGTGTAAATGATATATTGGCATGTGTGGTTTGGGAATGACATAATGCATTTCATATGCACCGGGGGAACCTAAGAAAATTAGGTGTGAGTACACGATATGAAAGAAAAAAAAAATTATGTTTTTTTCTCACGTTGGCTTAGGCATGCGTGAGGGAGTCGGTGAGGACTCGAGACACGAGATTGGGTATGTAGACATTCAAGTAGGATCATGTATTTGCTTGAATGTGTGTTTATGTTGGATCATTGCATGTGCACTTAAGTGGAGTAGCCATGTTGGAGTTTTGATTATTGATAACTGCAGCTTTGTGGAGAGATGTTAATTTTAAGTGGGCGATTGGGCGACCTTCATTAAAGAACATTTGAGAAGAAAGCCGACATGGCTTCCTGACATGGATTATGTAAAACATGTATTAAATTCTTAATTTTAATATATGTTTGTATTAAGAAGTGATGTAACAACTCTTGAACTATTGGTAAATAGTTGATAGGTAATTTGTAGTATTAATCGTGGGCGAGTGGCCATTTTTACTCATTTTAAATTGTATATGGACCCAGTGTGGTCGTTGTGAAAAATTGGGACAGGTTGTACCTTGGGTAGAGCTCACGTCTGAAAGAGCTGGGATTTTCACATAGTGGTGTCAGTTTTGACATCCATGAGTACACTGATTGATGGATTGTCACGCGGATAAGAGAATTAGGCGTCACATTTATTTATATTAAAAAACACTAAATGTAAAATCAAGTGGGATTTTAATCTTTTCTTTTGTTTGCATTTTTATTAGATTCATAGAATCACATCACAATAATTCTTATTACTATTATACGAAAAATGTTTTTAATATTATGAGTTTTCTAAAAGCAATTCATTTCACGAATTAGAATAAGGTATTTGGAGTAAGGTATGGATACCCCACGTCATCTAATGAATGTGGGGATGGGATAAAATTGTAAATGGAGTGGGGACGAGAATGCAAATCTACCAAAATCTATCCATTGTCATCCCTAAAAAAGCACTAAGCACCTTCTCCATTCAATACTAGTCCGCAAAACCATACTTTAACCACTTAAGCAATCCCAAGTACGTAAAGGCGAGAAAATTAATTTTTAAAAATAGTAAAATGGTAATTTACGGTCGAATCGAATTTTCTAGATCTCGGATGATGAAACGGACTTCACCGTTAGAATTGTCTCATGAAATCTAACTACCACGTCGAATTTCATAGCATTTTGAGTGTAAAATCCGAGAAAATTCAAATTTTCTGAAAAATGGTAAATTGGTAATTTCGGTCAAAATCTGAAAATTTTCTAGATCTCGGATAGCCAAACGGAACGGCACACAGAATAAATACCGCTTGAAATCTAAACTCTGGCATCGAATTTCGTCGAATTAGGTATAGTCGGAATTTCACGTTTTCGAGGCACCAGAGTTATCGGGTCTTGTATGACGACTATGGGAGACATGTGATGTAGAAAAAAGTCGCTCTTAAATATGTGCATGCGGCCACATGTGCGTGATTCGACGTGAGATGATGGAGATGAATGGCTTAGATTGTAGTAATGTGAATAAGCCCAAAGGACAAAATGGAGATTTGGTGAAAAGATTAAATGAATAAGACAAAAGAAGAAATAGTCTTCTTTTTCTCCAAATTGAAAAAAAGGGGCAGTGAGGGTGAGATCCAGTTTTAGAGAAAAGTGAACACATTACCAGATTTCACTTGGTGTCGGATGTCGGTTCTCGGCAAGATGAGCAAAAGTTGTTTAAAGAGGCAAAGGACTGCGTAGACACCAATTTTGTGGAGTTAGAAAACTTCAAGAGGTAGGGATCTTTTCTGCTTGGTTATTAACAGTTAAGAGTCATTTTTAATGGATGGAAATTTGTTGAGGCTTGGATAGCTAGTGTTTTAAAGTCTGAAATCTTTAAACCAGTAAATCACTGTGTGTGGCGTGGTGATCTTGACCCTAGGGTTTCAGTATTCCGCGTTGTGTGATTTTTGTGTTGTTTGGTGATTCAAAATGAATCGCTTGGATTGTTATTAGCCCATGTGAGCTAATTTTGATGTTATTGATTGTGAATTGAATAACATGAATTGTGTGAATTAAATTTTGTTAATATATGCATGTAAATATATTAGCATGAATTGTTTGGAAATGGTATAATGCATTCCATATGCACCGGGGCACCCTAGATAGGTGTGAGTGCATAACATAAAAGAAAATGAAAGCGGTTGTGAAAGGAATTTCAAGGAAGATTTCAGAAGGAATTGCCTTGGAGAGTGGTTCAAGCAGTTCATCTCCCGGTGACCATAATTGTTTGGAGAAAAATGATCCAGCAATTCGCCTCGGAGGGTAGTCCAATATATTTACCGAAATTTGGTAGTAAGTTTTCGAGAACAAAAACCTTTTCTTTTGAAAACTGTATTTTTCTCGCATTTGGTTTAGACATGTGTGAGGGAGTTGGTGAGGACTCGAGACATGAAGTTGGGCGTGTAGAGCGTTGAGTAGGATCGTGTATTTCTTGAGTGTGATTAGTTCTTGTGGCTTGTGTGCACTTAGGTGGGGAGTAACCCATGTAGGAAATTATCACTACTGGGCATTGCTCACCTTGTCGAGGGATCATTATTTCAGGTACAGGGAGTGTACAGGAGGACGACGCTCACTAGAGACCGCGTTTTAGAAGAAAGCCGGATTGTGGCTTTGGTATTCATTTTGTATAACATGTATTAAAACTCTAAATTTTGATATATGTTTTGGTTAAAAATAATCAAATAACTCTTGTTTTGATTACCATAGTTGATATATCCTTGGCCAGAATATTGAGTATGGGCCCAGTGGCCATTTTGCCTAGCATGGACGGTGTGATCGTTGAAAAATGTTGGGTGAGTTGTACTTTAATTGAAACTTCGGTACAAAGGAGACTGTGAGATTTTCTGATGATCAGTTGACATCCACAACAGTATTCATGAGTTGTGAGTTATCGCGGGACCCCAGAGATGAGAGTGTCACTGTGAACTGGTCAGAAAGTTGGCGTCTTTGAGGCCCAGGAGTCAATCGGTGTAAATATGACGGCTGTGAGGAGAAATGCAACAATCACCAAGTGTATGATTTTACGTGACAAAGTACTCTCACAGTATAAGTGGCCACGTGTCACATGAATAATGAGATTAAAGATAAATGGCTTCTATTAAGCCATATGTCAAAGGGTCCTTAAAGTCAAACTAAGAAGACAAAAAGGGAATAAATGAAAAGAAAAAAAAGAACATCTTATCTTTTGTTTGGCCTGCTATCCGACAATGAGGGAAAGCGAGATTTTAGAGAGAAAGTATATCTGCACACTACAAGATCTGGCGTTAGGATAGTCGGTTCTCGTCGAACAAGAGGAGAAGTTGGTCTACGGCTATGAGGAGCTACGGCAGGTACGATTTTGTGGAGTTTAAACTGATTCAGAAGGTAGGGTTTTCTCTGCCAGTTTATTCTTTGGCTAAGAGCCATTTGAATGGATGGGGATATCTTGAGGCCTAGATGGCCGTGTTTTCGGTTCCAAAAATTGGGACTGAGTGAGGAAATCCCTAGAGTGGTTGTTTGACAGTTTTGAGACCTAGGTTTGTACTGTTCACGTGATCTTGTGTGTGGTTTGTTTTGCTTGGGCGATTCAAAATGAATTGTTTAAATTGTTTATTAGCCCATGTGAGCTAATCTTGGTGTTATTACCATGAAAGAATGACATGTTATTGTGTGTTAAATTTTGTTAATATATGCATGGCAATATATTAGCACGGTGTATGTGAAATGGCATATTGCATTTCATATGCATTGGGAAACCTAGAGTAATAGGTTTGAGTGCATGACATGAAAGAAAAAAAGAAAAATGGTTGTGAAATGAATTTCAAAGGAAGATTTTCCGAAGAATTGCCTTGGAGAGTTGTCCAACAGTTCATCTCAGAGGAGGACCCATGACTGTTACGGAAGGATTATCCAACAATTTACCTCGGAGGGTTGTCAGCGAATTTTATCGGAAATGGTATTATGTTTCAAAGCAAAAACCTTTTGTTTTGAAAACAGTGTTTTTCTCACTCTTGGCTTAGGCATGCGTGAGGGAGTCAGTGAGAGCTCGAGACATGGGAGTGGGTGGGTCACATTCTCATCCATATCATGTAGACATTTGAGTAGGGACTTGCATGTTTTACTTGAATGTTTGGTGTTCCATTGCATGAGCACTTAGGTGAGGAGTAACCCAAGTAGGAAAATTCCACTACTCGGCTGTCACCTGTCGAGAAAATTTATTTGGGTACTGGAGGAATTCACACAGGGATGGGGTGCATCCGAGGTCTTAAAAGCGAAGAAATGGCCGCCTCTGGCCATATTATCTATTTTTGTAAGAATATGGGTAAAGACCGCATTTTTGGATAGTTTGTAATCAAAAGCAAATTGTAAATTAACTTATATTTGTATAAAATATACATTTTTGAGTGAGTATGGATGTATGGATGTGACCATTTTTCTTAACCATGTATAGGTCTCATGATATGAGGCCTGATTCCGCCAGGTTGACGATGGTCGCGGGACCACTGAGGAAATGGGCATCCGCAAGAATCACTTTACTTTCCTGTTTTCTTTTAATTTTCAGTGCTGTTATTATCATCACTCTGCAAAGGAGCAAGAAAAAAAGGCATTAGCCAATTGACTAAACGAATGAACTTTACTCAAAACTATAACAATCAAGCAAACACCAAGGCTCCGTTTGGAACCGGAAAGTGTGATGCCCTGATCCTCGGGGGTTCGTTGACAATCCGTCAACCCGCGGAATACCTGTGTCTCATATCATAAGACTCATACATGAGTAAAAATGGCCACTGGGGCCCATACATTAGTACTCACCAAAATCTAACCAACTATATTACAATAGTTCAAGAGTTGTTACATCACTCTTAATACAAACATATATTAAACTTAAGAGTTCTAATACATGTTTTACAAATTTCATATCAAAGCCACAATCCGACTTCTTTCTCAAGCGGCCTCTAATGGCGTCGTCTTCGAACACTCCTTATTACTGAAATGATGTTCCTTATTAAGGTGAGCAATGCCCAGTATTGATAATCTTTCTATGGGTTACTCCCCACCTAAGTGCATAATAACAATGACGAACACACTTTCGAAGCAAATACATGATCCTACTTGAATGTCTACATGATATGGATGAGAATGCGACTCACCCTTTCCCATATAGGCCCTCATTGACTCCTCCGCCTTTTTAAGCGAATGTGAGAAAAATAATGTTTTTCAAAACAAAGGTTTTGTTCTCGAAAACATACTCTGGGGATTTTTCGGTAAAATCTGATGGACAACCCTCAGGCGAATTTGTTGGATAACTCTCAGAAACGATTCATGGGTTCTTAGACGTGGTGTTGGACAAATCTCTAACCCGATCCTCCGAAAAATCTTCCATTGAAATTCCTTTCCTGACCATTTTCCTTTTTATTTTCATGTCATGTACTCACACCTACCATTCTAGGGTGCCCGGTGCATATGGCATGCATTATGCCATCTCCAAACAATTCATGTTAATATATAAACCACACATATACTAACATAATTCACATACTAATCACATGTTATTCAATTCATAGCAATAACATAAAAATTAGCTCACATGGCTAATAAACAATTCAAGCAATTCATTTTGAATCACCCAACTGACTGAAAATCACACAAATCACGTGAGAGCAGTAAAACCACAGGTCTCGTGGCTGTTGGCATATGAGTTTTATCCTCCAATCCCAATCGTTGGAACTGAAAACACGGGCATTCATGCCTCATAATATCCCTATCCATCAAAATGGCTCTTAGCCAAAGAATAAAACAAGTATGAGAGAACCCCTACCTCTTGGAGTTGTCAGGCTCCGCAGTCGGTGACTCCACGCGTAGCGTGTAAGCGTAGATCAACTTTGCTTCTTGGCGACCGAGAGCAAGTGGGTCAAACTAAAAATCTAGAGAAAGTTGGACTTTCTCTCTAAATGGGTTTTCCTCACTGCACGTTTCCAGCAAACAGTGGAGAAGAAGATGTCTCTTTTGTTATTTTTCTTTTCAATTAATTCCATCATTGTCCTTTAATTTGACTTTAGGGCTCTTTGACACTTAGACATCTAGCGAACATTCATCTATATTTCAATGTGGCATTATTGTCGCATGAGTACATGTAGTAGTGACTTTTGTCACATCACATGTCTTTCACAAGGCGTCATCTGACACGAACTGGTGCCTCGAAAAGTGCGTTGTCTCGAGTGTGAAGTCGACGTGGTATCTGAATTTGCTGAGCGATTCCAACGGTAAGTCCGTTTGTCATCGAGATCTAAAAAATTCGGTTTGTTAAGTACCGTTGCCATTTTTCGGAAAATTAGGAATTTTCTCGGGTTTCTGGGTCTTGGGAAAGGAAAAAAGGCTGCAGGAAAATGATTTTCTAATGTTTGGTTACGTAGCGGTGGAAAATATAAAAGAAAATCAAATATAATCAAAATTCTTCAAAATTTTACATATTTTTAAATTTCTTATTCCTTATGTAACAGAGAAACAAATAAAATGAGTTTTGAATAAATATAGAAAATTAATTTATTAAGTTTAAATCTATTTTTTATTTTCTTTAAATAGGGTTTGAAATAAGGCTCACGGGCCCATTGCTTGGTACAGAAAGAGGCTGTACTTGAAAATGGCGCTTAGCTTGCTAAGCCGAAAGGAGAGGCATGTGACTTGTCTAGGCCTTCTGACATTCAAGCTTTTGGTGCCGGCCCGGAATGAAGGCCCGATCAGAAGCTCGACTGAAGGCCGATTAGGAGTCTCCATAGATGCGAGAAAATAGAATAATCCTAATAATATATTATCCTGAATCAACCAAATCTCACCAATAAGGAAGAAAAGATAATAATGGCTCATCATCGGCCAGGATCCCCGATAAGGAAGGAAAGATTATCCCCGAATAAAACGGCTCTTTCTATATCCTTTACCGTCAGATCTGAGTAATAACAGAAATGTCCATCCAACGGGAATGGCTCCTAATCACCATCCAAGCTGGCGGGAGCATCTACTAAATACAAGACTACCCCATCGGTGAAAGATCACGCATACTTCATGCAGCGGACATACATGCTCACGTTAAGCCTACAAGCAGGTCTCTCTTTTCTCTCGAAAAGCGTGACTTAGGCATCGATGACACTAAAACGAAGTGCGGTGACTGCAATCAGCCGCAGATACAAGTGGATAATCGGGTTACCATTCCTTAGAAAATCGGGCGAGTCTCCTTTGTACGGGAGCTCTGCCCAACTTGGTGCACTGCATATATACTGTCCCCAAACAGGTCGATATATACGATATGTATCAATCATTGTGGGCCCATCATGATCTGAGAATGCAAATACCAACTATGATCCAACTCTCATGCCCATAGTTCTAGAGTTAATATTTTGCTCCTTAAACAATACATATATTAAACTTAAAGAGTTCTAATACATCTCTGACCATCAAAGCCACATCGGCTTTCTTCCTGATAAATCTACAGGACGAGCGTCTCTGTACGCTCCTGTGCACAGAAAAAGGAGGATCCTGGCGGGGGTGAGCTAAAGCTAAAGTGGGAGAATGCGCTGAAATTAGGTACACTCATAACCTAAGAATCGGTCTGATATTCCAGACCAAACACACATTCAAGCAAATGCATGATCCTTGAATGTCTACATGACCAACTCGGATCCAGGAGTCCTCAGGCTCTCTCTCACACTCGCCTAAGCCTCGTATAGAATATTACGTTTTACTAAGTAAGGGCAACCCCTCTAGATGAATATATATCAATTGAAACGCTCAAACGATTGATATATATTATGTTTGTGGACTACCCTCCGTTGAATATATAACTCCGAAGCGTAGCTCAGAAGCGGTTGATATATTATTTGTTGTGGACTACCCTCAGGCTGAATATATATCAAGCCCAGGCAGCTCCGGCGGTTGATATATTGAATTTGGACTACCCTCCGATGAATAACATTTTGGAGCTACCCTCGAACCATGTTTCTCTCTAGACTTAATTCATGCACTCACTCCTATAATCTAAGGTGATAAATTACCATATAGATACATATGCAGTTCCATTACAGTCTAATCATGCAAATATATAACATGAATATATTCGCATAATTAAAATCACCGCAAATCATGTTATGCAATTATACATTTCATCGCATCAAAAATTAGGCTCAGCGAAATTTCAATGATCGAGCTCTGACGATTTAATTTAAATCAACGACCATGGCGCTATTTGCAAATGTATTTTAGAACCTTTGTTTGGGGAATAGTGAAACCCTCGGTTACTATTCGAAAAATCCACATTTCAGCGGTTCACTTGGTGAACCTACATCTGGCATTCATTTTCCCATACCAATACATGATCAACACCACCATACCCATTTTCCACACGAATCATCGAGTGGGCGACCCGCAATTTCCTCCATTTTCTTCAAAAAATTCTATCAATTCGGTCCCAGTTTGGGGCCGTCAATGACCTCTCACGTACTCCCGAAACAACCAAAAACATTCGTAAAAAAGCGTTTAAATGGGAGTAAAAACTCCAAGTAGGGAGAAAATCCTGCCTCGAGGTTTGGAAAGCTCAGATCCGGAACCCAGCGTATCTTTGTCCCACGCGTCAGAACATTTCTCCTTCTTGCCCCGAAGACCGTCGACGGTCGGATCGCCCCTATTTCTAGAGAGAAGTCAGATGCTCTCTCTGCTCAAATCCTCCATTTTCGACTCTTGGTCTCCTGTTTCTCCCGTCACGTTTTCTCTTCTTTTCAGATTTGAAGAAAGAAGGCCAGTAACCTTTTTGTCTTCTAGATTAAGTTTATTTGAGTGGAGAAAATTTTTCAGTGGCCCCGGAAAAAAGAAAATAAATTTTATAAATTTGTTTGGTTGTGAGGTGAGAAAATAATTTTCCTAGGTTTAATGTAATTGTAAAATTTAAGAAAAGGGAGTAAAATAAATTTTTATGAATTTATTGGAGTGTCTAAGAAAAAAAAAATGATTTTTAGTGATTTTTGGTGATTTTTCCAACTGCTGGAAATAAATGAAAAAAAATATTTAATTATAATGAAAAACGAAAAAAAAAAAATTGTGCAGAAATTTGAGTGCTACTACCCAACTGTATTTATTTATAAGGGAGAGAGTTTTGTATTGCAATACATACAGTGTATTGCAAGTTGGAAAGGCTTGTTAAGGCTAAGGAAGGGTATTGCAGCAGGTTTGGAAGGGTTGGTTGCAATACAAATATTGTATTGCAGGCAGTTGGTTGGAGAAATTATATTGCAATACATAAACTGTATTGCAGTAAAGGAGGTTGGCTTGAAAGGAACTGGGTCACAATACAATTTTGTATCGTGACCTGGGAAGGGCAGTGGGCTAGGGAAGGCCGTGTCACGATACAACGTTTGTATCGTGATAGAGGCAGCTAGGTTGGGAAGAGGCAGTTTGCATCGCAATACAAACTGGGCCCGCGCCTTTGAGGTGGGACACCTCTGTCTGTCTGCTTTCATGGATTACAATCCAACTTATGTGTCTAATCATTACAACTGTCAGCAACTTTGGAATTGATGAACGCATAAAAAGCTTCCAAATCTTTGTTAAATTCATTATGATATTATTTATCCCCTTTCCCCTGCCTTTGTGCTCTTTTTCTATTGACTCAAATTGCATGTCGGTCAAATGACTCAGAATCACTCCAATTTATTAATCCACACTCATGCATGCATGCATGCAAGTTCAGGGAAAAAGGACCTATCATACACGCCTTTTGGTTTTTTTTAAATAATTCAGCTGCGTAGGTCGATTAATTCTACGGACCTGAAATTAAGGTAAAACCTTTCAAGGCTATGAGAGAACTCGAATTGATTACTATTAAATTAAATAAAAAATAAAATAAAATAAAATAAAATTAGACAAAATTTTCGAAAAATAAACTTTTCAAAAATAAAATTTTGAATAAAATTTTGTTGAAAGCAATATTTTAAAAGCGAAATTGATTATCGTATCTTATTTGAGTTAAGTGTATGATTAGTGTCTCGAAGTTTGTGTTTATGCCTTAGAGATGCAGTCTTATGTTCAGCTCTGATTGAAATACGTGATTGCACGGTAGTTGCGTAGGAAAGCTATATCACGTAGTGTAATGTATAGGAAAAGGGTGAATGCTGAGTTAGGAACTATGACCTTAGGGAGTTGGATCTTGAAATGAGCGAGAGAGCTAGAACCTTCTTGAAATAAATAAGTGGAGTGGTTGGAATTTAACACCGCAGGGAAATGAGCAGTCGGTTCATGGTTGTCAAGTTTATTAGTAATTGGCATTTGCATTACTAGTTAGGCCCGAAATGAAAATTAAATGAGCTGCTTGTTAGTATTTGGAAATTTGTATAGATGGCTAGTCGAGAGACGAGGAGGTAGAGGTGTCCAGATCTTAATTCGAGCACATAGTGTTTGATCGTGTGAGCTTTCTTAAGAGTGTAGAGTCAAATGCAATGAATGCTATAAATACAGTGGTATAATGAGGAATTAGATAGGAAGATCTATTAACCTTTAGAGTTTAGGAAGCATCGTCCTCGGCGTTCTGAGGGGAGGAGATCGATGGTGGTAGACCGTTGGTTCATGCGAAACGAGAAGGTGTTAGAGGCCTGGAGATTACCTCGACCTGATGGGATGAACTAGGCTGCGTTCTGGCTTTAGAAAAGAACCAAAATATGGTGGAAATGGGCAAGGACCTCCTAGAGACCTTGAAGATTATTTTATGTAGGGATTCTCCTAAAGGGGATTAGGGCGAGAAGAGGGACGATGTATGTCAGGGTTCTTGAGTTGAGATCTCGGGGACTCTACTCACAGTGGACTGAGGATCATGGACATGTCAAAGTTCGATGTCATCTAGGGATGGAGGCGGCTGACTTACGGGATCGTTATCGATTGTGGCGTAGGAGGTGCCGCTTATCGCGGGGCGGTACTCGTATGGTATTTCGGGGGACAAACATGACGTTTTGCCCGGGCGGTATCACACGAGTCAAGTGTCGAGGCGGGTTAAGCGGGTTGGCTAGAGCCTTAACACGGAGGGGCGGAGAGACGGACCGATCTACCTCGGGTAGTATGCGAGGTTTGTGGATGTTTTCCCGGATGAGCTACGGACTACCTCCCGCAGAGGGTAGTAGACTTCGATGATCGAGTTACACCTGTGCTACCCATCTCTATGACTCGCATAGGATGTACTTAGGTTGAGTTCACAGGGAACTTCAGAGTCGGCCTAAAGGAGTTATTGAATGAGGAGTTCGTTAGGTAGAGGCACTTCACCATGGGGCGCTCGGTTACACATTTGCGAGACAAGAAGGACAAGACCAGCTTGATTTGTGCATTGGCTACTGAAACGATTGAACGGTTATGATCCGGAATCGATACCCAGGCGTGCAGAGGATTGGCGTTGTTTGATCGGTTGAGAGAGTCGCGAGTCTACTTGAGATGAACCGCTTTTAATTTTATCGGTGAGGTTAGGAGGCGAATATCTTTAGATGGCGTTTAGGGCGTTATGGGCACTTTGAGTTTACGGTGATGCCTTTGGATGATGAATCAGTTAGCGGCATTCATGGATCTGTCGCGGATGTTCCAACCCTATGCAGATCGGTTTGTGTGATCTTCGCCGGATGACATTTTGATGCCTCTCCCGATCAGTGGGGCATGAGTATCACTTGAAGTTGTGTTAGATTCTTGAGACCATCGGCTGTCGCGCAAAGTTCGATAAGTGAAGTTTGACTTCACGAGGTGAGATTTTGAGACACACGGTGTCGGCCTCAGGAGTGTCAGTCGACCCGGAGAAGGTGGAGGCAGTGATGAGTTGGAAGAGGCAGAATGTCAATCTCCTGATCGTGGAACTCTTGGATGAGCTGAAGTCATGGGAGAATTCAAGAATGGGGTGAAGTTGTCCATTGGGCGAGGATGTAGGATTTCACCTGCGAGACATAGGACTCCATGGTTGGGCGGCCACGACCATAGAGAGAGAGATTGAGGATGCGGAACACTCGGGACACGGGTGTTTGTTAGAAAAGAGGGAGGATTAGTTTTCTTCTAGGGTCGGGGAAAAGAGGCGAAGGCTTGCTTCACATGGACAAGAGAAGAAGAAAGGAGGTTTTCAAGACGGTAGGATTGGTTAAGTCGGCGGCGGGTGATATGTTATTTATGTCGATAGCACGGGCATAACGGCGGACCTCCTAGAGACGAGGATCGGGGTTTTGGGACAACCTGATCCCGGTCGTGATGAGACGGGTATACGATTCATTATCCGCTTTAATTGCGGGTTAGGACCAGTTTAGGTTGGGATGCTATACAAGCACTTCGGCTTAACACATGGTGGAAGGGCCGGAAGTGTGGAGTCGAAGTAGGGACGGATTCGGGAGTTGCGGTGGAAGCGTGATGGACCTTGAGACGGTAAACCTATGGGTTGTTGATGTCGGGTTTGGCGCATGAACAAGTTGGCGGCCATCGAGGTTAATAGTAATTGAACCTTAGCCCAGGGTTTCTCTGCTTTCGACCGCGGCTTTGGATTCAGACTTGAAGGTTAAGGCCTTTAGAAGCCGTATAGATGTTGCCTTAGGGTGTAGGGTGAAGTTATTTCGTTCGGAGATTATAGTGAGAGATCCCCGATATTCTGCTCATGGTGGAACCGGGATTGGTTGTCCGCAGTATGGCATCGTTAACGTTCATGTGCACGTTAACATGCATGGTGGGTGTGGAGTGCGATGGTCATTCGCCACTGCAGTGAGTATGGGGTTGAGTTATTTTTAGGACTAAATCGATGAAAACTCATAGTTGAATCGAAATGTAGAGACTTGAAGTGTAAAGTAGAAGAGTTATGTAATAGAGATGAAAACACACGGACGGGTTATCATGTAGACTTAGAGTTGAGTGATAGATCGGGAGTATTCGGTTTGGATACCTTTTAGGAAATTGCATTAGTGTTGTTGGTGCGAGCTCGGTATATGGATGTCATTCATGACATGGACGTTCGGTTAACGGTCGCCCGTTGTCGTGTGACGGAGAGGTCGGCGTTTACAGCGAGGTTGTGTAGGGATACGTGCTGTACGGATTATACACCGGTGTTAGAGGACCGCCTTTAGAGCGCATGTGTCTGCAGATTAAATAAATTAGAGGAGCAATTGCCTTAGTGGGTCGCTCGACAACGATTATCGGTAGTATCTGAATGCTTTATATGAGGCATTGTATGGGAGGCCATGAATCACCGTTTTGTTGGGTGAGGTGGGAGAAGGCTATCTTGGTCTGATACGATTAGAGACACCTCACGAGGAAGGTGAGCGATACGATAGCGTCTTCCTCCTGGCTCAGGCCGGTGAAAGCGCTAATGAGGCATCCGACCCTTAGAGTTCGAGGTTAGTGATCGCGTTCTTGAAGGTGATCTGCAGAGAGGGTGTCGGGGTTCGATGCGCGAGGAGTATCGTAGGAGTTTATTGGGCCTTGGGATCACTAGAGGATAGGCCTTGTTGTCGCGTGGGTTAAATTGCATGGTATGTCGGGGTGTCCACGGTGTTTCAACGTCTCCGTAATTTCACGATATATACTCCGGATCCGACTCATATCATTGGATTGAGGGCGGATGAGGTTGACACGATGGGACGGGGAGAGGACAGTGCATTGTTTGTAGTCGTGATCGAGTTTTGCGGCCAGCGAGGCCCAGTGAGGGCTAGTGAGGTGCTATGGCGACGGCGTGGGTGGAGGGTCGGCGTGGGAGGCGCGAGGACACGATGCGGGCTACCTATCCCTTCTTGTTTAGGGATGAAGGTACGTGATTTAGTCGTTTAAGGTTTAAATGATTAGTTTACATGCATGATAGAGTGCGCGTGCATTATGCATGTCTTGCGATTATGATGATCTGAATTTCGGGGCGAAATTCTTCTTTAAGAGGAGAATGTAAGGGCAGAAATTCCAATTTACGGAATAAGGGCAAAATCGTAATTTTGATTACAAAATTATAATTACGATTAAAGTCCGTAATTAATTCTCTGAGCTCCGGATAATGAAAGCGGATTGTCGCAGATTTAGAGTCGTCTCGCGAAATCCTAGCTAGCACGTAAAATTTACGCAATTTCTTCAAAAACGATCGAATTAAACACGTTTTCGAATCGCGTTTAGTCACGAAGTAAAGCGATTTTGATGCAACGAAAGGCACATATAGCATGTACTCATGTACCATAAGTGGTATGAGTAGATAAATGATGAAAATGGATGACCGAGATAAATAAATTTATAAAAATTTATTTTCTTCCATTTTCTTCAATTTTACACTGTAAAACCTTAAAAATTAAATTTCTTCACCTCTAAACCAAATAAATTTATGAATTTATTTTGTTTATTTCCTTGGTTCAAGTTTATAACACCGTAAACACCCCAAAATGTTCCCACACCTTAAAATTTTATTAAAAATCATTTTGTCATCCACACAAACCAAATAAATTGATTTCCCAATTTATTTCATTTCCGCTTTGTACTGCACCACTCAAAATATTTTCTAAAAATATTTACACTTCCATGTGCTAATCACCAAGCACACAACATGACATGGTATACACACCAATCATCAAATATTCACACAACATTTCATCAATCACACAATACTTCACCAAATCACACAAAACACATCAACACACGTGCACGTAGTGTCCTAGTTTTGTCCCGTGATTTTCCTAGGTAATCCCATACCTAAACTCTCAACATCAAAACCACACCCAAGTGGGTGATGGATACCAAACCCGAGCTCCCTAGGCATTCGTGATACCTAAGCTCGATACTGCCAGGTGGACACCCCAAAACTCCGGGTCCGCTGAGACTACCCACAACCCGCTGAATGTTGCTCGATGTCGGGTTACCCGACGCCACTTCAGAAAATCGGGCAGTCTCCTTTGTACGGGGAGCTCTAATTAAAATAAAGATTTCTTGTATTACAATTGCCCCAAACAATCCTAATATAATGCAATATATATCCACACGGCCACTGGGCCCATAAACAAGATGCACGCAAATACCAACTATGATCCAACTCAGAACTCATATTTCTAAGAGTTAATATTTTTACTTAAACAATACATATATTAAACTTAAAGAGTTCTAATACATGCATAACCATCAAAGCCACAACCGGCTTTCTTCACAATAAATCTCTAGGACGAGCCGTCTCCTCGCACGCTCCCTGTACCTGAAAAAGGGGGATCCCACGACGGGTGAGCTAAACTCAAGAGGGAGAATCGCCCTAAGGGGCTACTTCACCACCTAAGTGCAGCAATGTTCCATTTTAAACACACACATTCAAGCAAATGTATGATCCTACTGAATGTCTACATGACTAATCTCGCATCCCGAGTCCTCATCGACTCTTTCTCACACTCGCCTAAGCCTCAGATGAGAATATTCGCTTTTTACTAGTGGGCAATCCCTTCCGATGAATATATATCAATCGCCGCTCCGACGACGATATATATTATGTGTTTGTGGATCACCTCCATGAATATGAGACAATCGGGTCGTCCGACGGTTGATATATTATTTGCTCAGGACTACTTCCGATGAATATATATCAACCTGGCCGCCCGACGGCTGATATATTATTTAGTTTGGACTACCCTCCGATGAATAACATTTTAGGCTACCCTCCGAACCATTTTCTCTAGGGGACTTAATTCATGCACTCACTCCTATAACTTAGGGTGTCCCAAAGGTATATGGAATGCATGTATGCCGCTTTCATTACGCCTAATCACATGCAACATATAACATGAATATATTCGCATAATTAAAATCACACAATCATGTTAGCGGTAATTATACATTTCATCACATCAAAATTAGCTCACTTGGGCTAATGATCAACACGAGCAATTTAATTTAAATCACCACCAAACGCATATTTCCACAAAATATATTTTAGAATATCGCTTCTGAATAAATAAACCCCGCTACTATTCCCGAAAAATCACAACTCAACGGTTCACTTGGTGAACCTGCATCACACGGCCATTCCCGGCCTTTTTCCATACCAATACATGATCAACACCACCATACCCATTTTCCACACCGGATCGCTCGTGGAGCGCGCCACTACCGCCCATTTTTCTTCCAAAAATTCTATCAATTCGGTCCCAAGTTTTGGGACCGATCAAACGGCCTCTCACGGCCTCAAACAACCGAAACATTCAAAACATTTAAATGGGAGTAAAACCGCAGGGAGAAAAATCCTACCTCAAGGAGTTTGAAGAAACTCCCGATCCCGAGCGCTCCACGCGCAGCCGTCCCCGCGCAGAACATTTCTCCTCCTTCTTGCCCTCGAAGACCGCCGACTGGCCGGATCGCCCTATTTCTAGAGAGTAGTCGAGGCTCTCTCTCCTAAATCCCTCCATTTTCGCCACCGGTCTCCTCAAGCTCCCATCACGTTTTCTTCTTTCAATTTGAAGAAGAAGGCCACTGTAGCCTTTTTGTCTACTAGTTCACTTAATCCCATTTTATTTGATTAATTTTCTTCTTTCACCAGTTTTGACATTCGGCATTATCTCGGTCATCCATTTTCATCATTTATCTACTCATACCACTTATGGTACATGAGTACATGCTATATGTGTCTTTCGCATCGTAAATCGCTTTACTAAGATCTAAACGCGACACGTCAAAACGCGCCGATCTCGATCGTTTCTCAAAGAATTAAGTAAATTTTACGTATAGCTTAGATTTCGCGAGACGATTCCAACGTGTACAATCCGCTTCGCCATCCGAGGTCTAGATAATTAATTACGACTTTAACTCGTAATTATAATTTTGTAATCAAAATTGGCGATTTTGCTCCTTTATTCCTTAAATCGAATTTCGGGTCTTACATCGCTTGGCCACGGCGGAGCTCCTAGCCGACCCCCTTTCTTTCTTGTTTTTGCAGAGGAGCGCCACGTCCAATGCCTCCGCATCAAGACGGGCAAATGATCCTACTTCAAACCCGACGATCCAGAACCCCGCAAAAATGTGCCTCAATAGCATTCCGGCAAAACCATCCTAACGACTTACACGCCCAGCCCAGCTCCTATTGAAAAAGGCATCATCACCGCGCCACCGTGGGAAAACAACAACTCCTTTACAAATATAATCGATTTCTCACATCGATGGTATCGACTCGGAACACAAGCAGGAGCAACGCTAATCCTCCAAGGATGCAGGACCAACCAGGCAAAGTAGACAGCTGACCTCCCGGCACGTTAAAAGCAATGCAAGCCAACACGAACGAGGTGGAAGCGCTCCGCCTCACCAACTGACGCCTGATAGAAGAGTTAGAGCAACTTATCAGGCAGATGCAACGCCCACAGGAGACACGACGAGTTCAGGAAGGTCACAACTTCCCTCCCCCTGAGGAACAACACAATCTCGACATTCCCCGAGGTGCTGAAGAAGAAGCAGAGTCTAACCGAGCCAGGGGGCATGGACCACAATTGGCCCCTGAAGAGGAGGGCAACGAAGCAACGCTCGAAGGGCATATCGGGAACGGAGAACTACGCAACCCTCATCCAGGAGCAGGAGAACTAGCATGGGAGCAGAGGTTCAAGAGCCTCCAGCAAGAGCTCAGCTGTATGAAGGAAGTAGTAAGAGGACGCACTCCTGACACTATGGATACCTTGGTACAACAAATTGAATCACCCTTCACAGCCGAGGTGCTCCACTTCCCTCTTCCAGCAAAATTCAAGATGCCACAAGTGGAAGCATTCGATGGTGTCAAGGATCTAGTTGATCACCTAAATACTTACAAAAACCAAATGTGGAGCCGCACGGGTATTAGACTCGTGCGATGCGTAGCTGGCCACCACACTAAAAGGGCCCACTTTGGCTCGGTTAACAAAGCCCCACCTTCATCAACCCTCTCATTCGTAGAACTATCCATTGGGCGCTCTTCCCACTTCATCGGATCCAGAACATGTAGTTTCAGTTACCACTTATCAATCGGGCCGCAGGCTCGCAGAAAGCTCAAGTCTTACGTGCAAAGATTCAATGCCGAGTCTCTAAAGATAGACATACCCGAAGGAAAAATTCACACGTATTCATTGGTCGGGCTTAGGAGTGCAAAATGGCTGATCCGATGTTTTCCATCTCCAAAAATCCCCAAGCAAGCATGGTCGAGGTGCTCTGCAGTGCCAGAGAAGTATATCAATCTGAAGTGAAGAAGCCTTCATATCCAAAAAAGAGAGCTCTTCCACTCATAAAGAAAAAAGCGGGACAGACAAATGACGAGGACGAAGTCCCAAAAGACAAAGCGACCGGGAAGGGTCTCCGAAGAAAGATGGAGAACGGTCCCCAAAAAGGCGTGGGAACCTCAGAGATCGTCTAGGTCCACCACAATTCGAAAGACGACGACGTTATTCGGCCTTTAGCTGCTTTCACTCCTTTAACAGCTCCTTAGTATCACTGCAGTCCTCATATGGCGATTTAAACGACAGTTCCTGAGGTGGCCAACTCAAATGAAGTCAGACCCCGCAACAAGAGACAACTCCAAGTACTACGAGTTCCATAAGGACTACGGACACCGCACGGACGATTGCATACAACTCAAGAGAGAAATAGAGTACTTAATACCACACAGGTACCTCCGACGCTTCATATCCCTTGAAAATCAGGCTCATAATCAAGTTCAGAACTAGGCCCCATCTCAGCAACCACCACCTCGGCAGACGACGACTCAGCACCAACAACCCCTAGGAGAAATCCAGGTAATCTCAGGAGGATTCGCAAGAGGAGGGGAATCCAACTCAGCTTAGAAGGCCCATCTACGCAGCATTAGGTCAACGGAGATAGCGGAAATACAAGCAGTGTCTAAACTACCGCGGCTCGACACGTCCATCACATTCTCTCGACGGATCCGAGGGATGCCAACACCTCATGATCTACCTAATCAGAAGTTCGCAAGTAGCTTGTGGACAACAAAACAATTCATCGGGTCCCACTGATAACGGGAGTTCACCGACATCATCTTTCACAACCTTCGATAAAATGGGCATCTGGTGAGAAATCGGAACCCGTCAATACTCATCTCGGTTCTCCGGGGGAAAAGGTATACTTTCTAGGCTCAATGGCTAACCGGTACTCACCTTGGGAGATCCCCCATTGTAAGACCCGAGAAATTCCAATTTCTGGAAAAATGGCAAAATCGTACTTTTGGTTACAAAATTGTAATTTCAGTTAAAAATCAAAAATTTATTCTCTGAATCTCAGATGACGAAACGGATTTCACCATTGGAATCGTCTCGAGAAATCTAGCTAGCATGTAAAATTTCATAGAATTCGGTGATACCGTGGAAAGCTAAGACGCTTTTCAAGGCATCACGCTTTTTCAAGGCACGCTGGGCTGGGGTGCCATAAAACGATTGACGATCGAGCCACATATAACACGTACTCATGTGCCATAAGTGGCATGAGTAGAGAAATGATGAAAATGGATGGCCAAGATAGGGCCGAGTGTCAAAACTGGGAAAAGAATGACATAAATGTCATTTTTTGAATTGTTTAAGTTGGATAATAAGACAAAAAAAATGAATAGTACTCATCTTCTCAAATTCAAAAGGGAAGAAAACGTGCAGGAGCTTCCAGTAGCCAAAAATGGTGGGTTTTAGTGAGAGAATGTCCACCTTCTCTCTAGGATTGTAGGAGATCCGATCGTCGGAAGTCTTTGGAGCGAGAAGGAAAGCTGCTCTACGCGACGAGGCCTATGCGTGGGCTCCGGTTTTGAGGAGTTTTGACAAACTCCTTGAGGTAGGGGTTTCTCCCTACTTGGGTTTTACACTTCATTTAAGTACTTTACAATGTTTCGGTTAGTTTGAGGCCTTGAATGACCGTTTGATCGGTTCCAAAGCTTGGAATCGAGGTGGAAAAAAATGTTAGAGACTCAAGTGGACAGCCCGTGACTATCCACGGGCTGATTTGGGTCATTGGTTGTGCAATTATGTGATAAATCATGTCTTGATTAGAATGAGGCCGGAAATGGTCGTGAAACCCGGGTTCACTAAGTGAACCAATGATTGCTGATTTTCCGGGAATAGTAACCGTCCCGAGAATAGTGTTCACAAAATAAATTTTGTGAATTAATGTGTTTGGCCGAGTGATTCAAGTAGAATTGCTCGTGTTTGATCATTAGCCCATGTGAGCTAATTTTGATGTGATGAAATGCGAAATTACATAACATGATTGTGTGATTTAATTTTTATGTGAATATATGCATGATTATATATTTGCATGTGTTATATAATTGAAATGGAAATTGGCATCATGCATTCCATATGCACTAGGGCACCCTAGGACGACAGGAGTGAGTGCATGAGGTAATTCTTGAGAGAATGGTTCGGAGGGTTGTCTAAAAATAATAAATATCGGAGGGTAGTCCAAACATAATATCAATCGTCGGAGACGGCCCACTGGATACACATCGGGAGGGTAGTCCACACATACATCAATTGGCTCCAGCCTGCTGAATCACCGATATATACATCGGAGGGTTGTCCACAAACAAATAAAACTAAGGGTTCTCATACGCATGAAAAGTGTGAGGAGTCGGAGACTGGATATGAGATGATCAGTTAGACATTCAAGAAGGATCATGCATTTGCTTGAATGTGTGTTTATTTGAGCATCGCATATGCACTTAGGTAGAGAGTAACCCACTTAGTGATTCCAATTTACACTAGTATTAGTTCACTCTCGCTGAGGGATAGTTTCTATTTACAGTACAGTGAGCGTGAGAGAGACTGCTCTCGCCCTTTTAGAAGAGAGCCTAAATGTACTTTGATAAGTTCTCTCTACATGTATTAGAATTGTTTTAATTTTAATATATGTTGTATAAGAGTAAAAACAATTGAACTTTGGAAACTATTGGATATAGTTGGATATATATATATTGATGAGTAGTGTTGTATTGGGCCTAAGAGGCTGTTTGTACTCATGATATTGATGTTTGGGACAGGCTATGTACAGGTTTTGTATTTGGGTAGTGTTTCCAAGTGACAAATGAGACCGCCTCGATTGGTGGAAAAATGCTCAAGCCACCCGACATTCACGAGTATTCCGCGGGTTGACGGGTAGTCAACGGACCCTCGGGTTTTGGGGTGTCACAACTTGGTATCAGAGCTTAGGTATACGAATACCTAGGGAGCTCGGGTTTGGGTATCCATCACCACTTGGGTTGTTTGATGTAGATAGCTTAGTTATATGAATACCTAGGGTTTGAGGGCTTGGGCCTAGGCCATAGTCGTGTAAGAACATCACCACTAGGTGTGGTTAGATGTTGAGTTTAGGTATGAGATTACCTAGGAAATCACGGGACAAAACTAGGACACTGCATGCATGTGTTTGTTATGTTTTGTGTGATTTGATGTTTAGAACATGTGTGATCATGTGTGTGTTTGATGAATGGTGAGTATGCCATGTTGCATGTATTGTATATGGTTGTGTGCTTAGTGGATAGCACATAGGAAAATTGTTTGGGAGTTTACAATGTGTGAACTGGAATAAAGGAAATAAAAGAAATAAATTTTACTAAATTTATTTGGTTTAAGAATAATGAAATAAAATTTCAACTAAATTTGAAAGTTGAACTCATAAAATTATGGAGTTGTATGGATGCAAGATTTTTAAAGCACGCATGCGTATAGCAAGGAAGGCTATTGATGGTAATGAAAAAAAAAATGTAGAAAAAAAAAAACTGGAACAAAGGGAAGAAATGAAAATAAATTTCATAAATTTATTTGGTTTAGAGGTGAAGAAAAATAAAATTTTAAGGTTTTACAAAGGTAAACCCGAACAGTAATTGAATAAAATAAAATTCTTATAAATTTATTAGAGTATTATGGAAAATGAGAAAAAAGCAGATATAAATTTTTTTAGTGTTTTCCAAAGGGTTGGAAATGTGAAAAAAATATTTATATGATGAGAAGAAATATTTTTCTAAAAGTTTTACAAAGGTGCAGTTAAAGAAAAATAAAGAAAATAAATTTTCATAAATTTATTTGGGGTGTACTGGAGAAAAATAAGGAAAAAAAAAATAGATGAATGTATTTTTGGTATTTTCCCAGTAGCAGGAAAAAAAATTTAAATATTTAATTAAATCAAATAAAATCAAATAAAATTAGACAAAATTTTCGAAAAATAAAATTTTCAAAAAAAATGAAAATTTTGTTGATAAAAATGTTTTAAATGTATAATTGATTGCCTTGCATTACCTGTAAATGCAAGGACAATGTGTATACACTGATTTATGTGTATGAATAGTGTCTCGGGGCTGTGTTTATGCCTTAGAGATACTGTATTGAGATTTAACTTGCCATTGAACTGTATAGATGGCTAGTAGAGGACGAGGATTTATGGCGTCCACAGCAGATCGGGTCGTGCACCACACCGGTATTTGATAAGTGCTGTGCCTCATGAGGTCAGGTATCATGGGTGGCCGTTATCGCACGTGCCAGCTGCGTAGCGTAGATAGGGAGGTCCTAGTAACCTCCAAAGGTTTAAGGCGCATCATCCTCCGACATTCACAGGAGGAGGAGATCCGATGGTGGCGTAATTACTGGCTCATATAGAATCCAGAAGGTGCAAGCTGCAGGCTATGAGATTACCCCCGACACTACCAGATTAGACTAGCTATGTTCCAGCTAGAGAGTAAGGCCCAAATACGGTGGAAATGGGCAAGGACCTCTAGAGATCTTAGAGGAGCCTTTGTATGTGAGTTCTCCCCTAGGGATTAGGGCGAGAATAAGGATGAGATGTCGAGGTTACGAGCTGGAGATCTCGAGGACTCTACTCACAGTGGACCTGAGGCTTATGGACATGTTAGAGTCCAATGTCATCCTAGGGATGGATCACGACACCTTTATTGCAATGCTATCGCATTATGAGCGTAGAGGGCTACCGCCTCACATCGCCAGATCTGCACTCGTGTGGTATTTCAGGGGGACAAGCATGATATTTTACCCCCTTACGCATAATGAAATTAGGAAGGGGGATGCTTAGCTGTCACTAGCGAGCCTTACTCCTGCAGGACGAGAAGAGACCACTTAGATCTACCTTTGAGTAGAGTGCTAATATGTGGATGTCTTCCGTGATGAGCTACCTAGACTCCGCTCACCGCAGGGTTGGGTGACTTATCAAGTTACAATTTGCATTTCGCTATCTCTATGACTCCAAGATAGATGGCACTCGCTGAGCTGCAAAGAACTCGTGAGTCCAGCTAAGGTGAGCTATTGGACAAGAGGTTCATCATCGAGCACTTCACCATGGGGCGCTCCGTTTCTAATAATTGCGTAAGAAGAAGGGCAAGACCCTTCGGGACCGTGCATTGACTACGCATGGGCTGAACAGGTTATGATCAAGAATCGGTACCCATTAATGAGGATTGATGATTTATTTGATCGGGCTGGGAGAGAGTGCGAGTCTACTCCAAGATAGACCATCGTGACTGTTACCATCAACCGAGGGTTAGGATACGTATATTCCTAAGACCGTGGTTTAGGGACACGTTATGGGCACTTTGAGTTTACGGTGATGCCTTTTGGATTGACGAATACGCCAACAACATTCATAGATCTCATGCATAGGATATTCCAACCCTATTTAGATCAGTTTGTCGTAATCTTCGTGGATGACATTTTGATCTACTCCCAGTCAGAGTGGGAGCATGAGTATCACTACGACCGCGGTTGGCTTGTCGAGACCATCACCTGTACGCCAAGTTCAATAAGTGAGAGTTTCTGCCATCGAGGTGAGATTTAGACACGTGGTGTCAAGATCGAGGCCTCGGCCGACTTAGAGAAGGTTGAGGCAAAATGATGAGTTGGGAGAGACTGAATGTCAATCTTCGAGATACGCAGTTTCGGGATTACCGGGTATTACGTGAGATTCGAGGATGGCCGAAGTTGTCCATTCGGGCAGGATTATGGATTTCGCCACGATACTGACTCCATGGCTGGACGGCCCCGACCATGTAGAGAGAGATCGAGATGCTCGAGCACTCGATGCGTGTCGTAGCAAAGAGGGAGGATCGCCCTTCTAGTTCGGGAAGAGGCAGAAGACTTCTCGGTCACACGTAGTTTCGTGACTGTGGCCAAGATTGAAAGTATGTGTGACGGATCGCCTGCAGACAGGATCTCAGGATTTCGGACAATGCACCCCGCTTAGCCGAGAACAAGAGGAGATTTGCCATTCCTCTACACCCTAGTATGGGTCAGAGGAACCAGTTTTAGTTTTGGGGTGCTATACAAGCACTTCCAAAGAATACGTATAGCCGTAGGGGCCAGGGAAGCGGGTCGGTGCTCGGTGACGTATCGTAGCGTCAAGGAAGAAAGCGTGGTGGATCTTGTGGTGGCAGACATATCGGGTTGTCGATGTCGCCTTGACATGACGGTTGACGTGCCTACTCCGTTGTCAAGAATTGGAACCTTAGCCCGGTTGTTGTCATACCTCGACACGGCCCTCGATTCAGCTTAGAGGTTAAGGCCTTTAGAGAAGCCATGTATAGATGTTCTTCCCTAAGATGTGAGAGAGTCGACCGATAGGTCGGGATTATGAGTGAGAGATCTCTAGATTCGCCATGGTGGAACCCGATTGCGTCACAAGATGGCATTATTGCGTCTCGTGTGCACGGTAACATCGCGTCGAGTCGGGTGTGGGTGCACAGTACGGTCATTCACCACTCTTGGTGAGTGTGGGTTGAGTTTGTCTTTAGGACTACATCCAATGAAGAATAATTAGAGTGTGTTGGGCAAAGCAAAAAGGGGGCCGTTAATCCCCTAAGGTTAGAATCCTAGAGTTAGGGTGTAAGAGACCCGAGGAGATATCCCTAAATTTATGTATGAATGTAAGAGGCTCGAAGTGTAAGCCAAAGAGTTAAGTTAATCGAGACGAAAACACACGGTCAGGCTATCACGTAGACTTAGAGTTGAGTGATAGGAGTCGGGAGTGACTCGAGATTTGGATACCCTTTGGAAATCGCATTGGGTGTTGTTGAGCCGGAAAGGGCTCGGTATATGGATGTCATACGTGACATGAACTAGGTTGACGGTCCATAGGATTGTCAGTGATTGTGACCTTGAGAAGGTCAGCATTACACACAAAGCAAGGGTTGTGTAGGGTTACGTGTTGTATGGATTATATACATGTGTTAGAGGACATGCTACGAGCATGCGTCCTGGATCATAAGGGTAGCTGGGAGGAGCAATTGCCCTTAGTGGAATTCGCCTACAACAATAGTTATCAGGCGAGTATACAGATGGCACCATTTGAGGCATTGTATGGGAGGCCATGTAGATCATCGTTATGTTGGACCGAGGTGGGAGAGCTCCATCACGGTCCCGATCCGATTAGAGACACCTCTAAGAAGGTGAGCTTGATATAACAACGCTTCTCACGGCTCAGCCGGCGTAAGAGCCATAGCCGATGCGATGCCGACCCTAGAGTTCGAGTAGGGCCTGGGATCACGCCTTCAAGGTGATGCCTAAGAGAGGAGTGGTCGTTCTGGTAGTTTAGGAAGCATCGCCGATTCATAAGGCCTCGAGATACTCAGAGGATACGCTGTAGCGCATCGATTGGCTTTTACCACCCAAAGATGTCGTGTCCACGAGGTGTTTCAAAACTCCATGCTCCGGAAGTATACGCCAGATCTAGCTCATGTAGCGGATTGGGGACAAATCGAGGTTGACACTTATGGGACCTTTGAGGAGGGACCAGTATGTATTTTGGATAACCTTGATCAGGTTTTGCGACGCAAGACCGTGAGGCTAGTGAGGGTGCTATGGCGGCACTATGGAGTGGAGGAGCTCCATATGTGGGAGCGAGGGACACGCATGCGGGCCACATCCTTCTTTGTTTAGGGATGAAGGTATGTAGTCTCGCCGTTTAATAATTAAAATGACGAGTTTAAATGCATGGTAGAGTACACGTTGTATTATGCATGTTAGTGAGTATATTGTCCAGAATTTCCCGGGATCGAAATTCCTTTAAGGAGGGGAGAATGTAAGATCCGAGAAATTCCAATTTCTAGAAAAATAGCAAAATCGCACTTTGGGTTACAAAATTGTACTTCAGCTTAAAATCCAAAATTTATTATCCTGATCTCGCATGATGAAATGGATTTCACCGCTGGGAATCGCCTCGAAATCTAGCTAGCACGCAAAATTTCAGAGAATTCCGAGACAAATGGCTGGCATCGCCGAGGCACGTTTCGATGTCAGAAAACAATTTTCGATGCAACGAAGTCACATATAACACGTGACTCATGTGCCATAAGTGGCATGAGTAGAGAAATAATGAAATGGACTTTAGATAGGGCCGAAAGTGTCGTAACCGGGAAAGAATGATATAAATGTCATTTTTGAATTGTTGTGGTTGATAATAAGACAAAAATGAATAGTATCATCTTCTCAAATTCAAAAGGGAAGACAACGTGCAGGAGCTTCCAGTAGTAAAAAATGGTGGGTTTTAGTGAGAGAATGTCCACCTTCTCTCTAGGATTGTAGAAGATTCGACCGTCGGAAGTCTTTGGAGCGAGAAGGAAAGCTGCTCTACGAGACGAAGCCTACACTTGGGCTCCGGTTTTGAGGAGTTTTGACAAACTCCTTGAAGTAGGGGTTTCTCCCAACTTGGGTTTTACAATGTTTCAATTGGTTTAAGGCCTGAATGACTGTTGATCGCCTCAAAGCTTTGGAAACCCGGTGGGTGGAAAAAATGTTAGAGACTAAGTGGATACTGACTATCCACGGGCTGATTTGGGCCAGTTACAGTAATTATGTGATTAATCATGTCTTGATTGGAATGACGCCGGAAATGGCCAGAAACCCGTTCACTAAGTGAACCAATGATCAGGATTTTCCTGAATAGTAACCGAGGGTTCCACTATTCCCGAGAATAGTGTTCACAAAATAATTTTTGTGAATTAATGTTTGGTCGAGTAATTCAAGTAGAATTGCTCAGGTTTGATCATTAGCCCATGTGAGCTTAATTCTTGATGTGATGAAATGCGAAATTACATAACATGATTGTGTGATTTAATTTTTATGTGAATATATGCATGATTATATATTTGCATGCGTTATAGAATTGAAATGGAAATTGGCATCATGCATTCCATATACATTGGGGCACCCTATGACGATGGGAGTGAGTGCATGAGGTAATTCTTGAGAGAATGGTTCGGAGGGTTGTCTAAAAAACAATAAATACTCCGAGGGTAGTCCAAACATAATATCAATCGTCGCAGATTTCCACCCAATCGATACACACGGAGCAGGGGCCCACATATAATATCAATCGTCGGAGTCGGCCCAATGATATACATCGGAGGGTTGTCCACAAACAAATAAAACTAAGGGTTCTCATACGTGGCTTAGGCAAGTGTGAGGAGTCAGAGGACTCGATATGAGATTTATCAGCTAGACATTCAAGTAGGATCATGCATTTACTTGGAATGTGTGTTTATTTTGGAGCACAGATATGCACTTAGGTAGAGTAACTCAATTTAGGGCAGTGATTCCACTACTTTCAAGCATTAGCTCATCCCTGTCGAGGGATACTATTTTGGCTGTGCACAGGGAGCGTGAGAGGAGACGACTCGTCCTAGAGACTGAGTTTTAGAAGAGAGCCGGAATGTGGCTTTGATGGTTCTACATGTATTAGAATTGTCTTAATTTTAATATATGTTGTATAAGAGTAAAAACAATTGAACTCTGGAAACTATTGGATATAGTTGGATATATATATATTGATGAGTAGTGTTGTATTGGGCCCAAGTGGCTGTTTGTACTCAAGGATATCATGTTCGGGGACAAAGCATGTAATGTGCCTTTGGTATTCGGGTAGAGCATCCAAGACAAAGACTCGCCCGATTTGAAAATGCTCCGTTACTCCGACATTCACGAGCATTCGCGGGTCAAGGGTAGTCAACTAAAACTCCTGCTTGGGTATCACACCCATGCTAAAGCACTCCACTACATTAAGATTCTTTATCGTAGACGCCTGCTGGCTTATAACATGTTGCTAAAGTGCACTCTCTTCTCAATGCAATAAAGCCATCCCCTCCTCACAGACCACATGATGATCAAGTTCCCAACCAAAACGTGGAGTAGGGGAATGGTTCGAGGAGATCAACGAGTGGCCAGGGAATGCTACTCAGCATCCATGAAACAGAAAACGGTCGACAACATATACCTGGATGAGCTCGACATGCGTGACGAGGTGCTCACTCGACCTGAGCCCTCAGAAGAACTGGAACCGGTATTGTTGGACGACGACCCTGAACATCTCGCCTATATCGGCTCCAAGCTAGCGGAAGACCTCAAAAACCTCCTTATCCATTTTTTAAGATAGAACAAAGACGTCTTCGCATGGAAGCAGGCGGACATGGGAGGAATTGATCCTACATTAATCACTCATAGGCTGAACGTCAACCCATCCTTCAAGCCAATCAAACAAAAGAGGAGAAGCTTCGCGCTAGAAAGACAAAAAGTCATCAACGAGGAAGTCAAGAACTCCTCCGTGCGTGAGCCGATCGTGGAGGTAGAATATCCCGAATGGCTACCAACGTCAGACTCGCCAAAAAGCAAACCAAGAAGTGGCGACCAGATCGACTTCACCGACATCAACAAAGCGCGCCTAGCGCTGACGCCGCTGAATCGACTTTGATCGTGATGCCATCGGCCGGGCCATGAACTCCCCGCCTTTATGGATACCTTCTCCCATTACAACTAGATCAAAGATGGACCTGTGCAACCAAAAAAAAGACCTCGTCATTACAACAACAGTGGAACCTATTGTTATCGTGTGATGCCGTTTGGGCTCAAGAACGTAGGAGCTACGTATCAGAGGTTGGTGAACCGGATGTTCCAGAAGCAGATAGGCACAACAATGGAGGTGTACATAGATGACATGCTGGTAAAATCCACCACAGCTGAGCTCCACATAGCTCATCTATCCGAGGTGTTCCAGATCATGAGAAATTACAACATGAAACTGAATCCAGCCAAGTGTGCCTTCGGAGTATTAGCCGAAAAATTCCTAGGTTGCGTAGTCAACCACCGAGGAATTGAGGCAAATCCGCAGCAAACAAAGGCTGCGCCTGAACATGCCATCGCCATCAGGTATAAAGGAAGTTCAGCGTCTGACGGGAAGGATTGCCGCTTTAAGCCGGTTCGTATCCAGGGCAAGTGACAAATGCCAGCCTTTCTTCCAAGTCCTGAAGAAGGCCTTTCAATGGGATACGAAGTGTGAAGAGGCATTCTCAGCTTTGAAAATGTATTTGAGCTCTCCTCCCATTCTAGTAAGTCCTGAAGGGGAGCTCCTTACTCTATACTGAGCAGATGGTCGTACTTCGACCAAATACTTGTCCCTACGTGAGACAAAGAACTAGTGCAAGACCCAGCTTTACTATTGTACCCGGCTTGAGGAGCGGTATGAGAGGTACTCAAGGATGGAGAAACTAATTTCGTCTGCAACTCGTAGTTTCTAAACCCGCCCTTACTCCGTACTCATACCATAGAAGTTCCAACAGAATACCCGATGAAGCAAGTGTTACATAAACCAGAGACCTCCGGAAGGCTGATGAAGTGGGCCATAGAGCTAAGCGAGTTCGACATCAGATACAAGCCGAAAACTGCAATAAAAGGGCAGGTCTTAGCCGACTTCGTCATGGAATTCACCTCAGCGGAACCTGTTGAGAATGCTCAAACAATGAATGACCTCCCCATTTGGAAACTCTCTGTAGATGGAGCTCAAATGCGCAAGGGAGCGGAGCAGGTCTAATCCTGACCTCTCCAGAAGGAATAGACATTGAGTACGCACTGACGGATTCAAGCCTCCAACAACGAGGCCGAATACGAGGTCATTATAGCAGCCTCAACCTCGCCCCATTCACGTATTGACTAGCCAGAGGTCCTGGCGCCGACTTGCCCGTGCAGTGTAAGACAAATGAAGATACCTACGAGGCCAAAAGCGGAAGGATGATCCTATATCTCCAAAAGGTATGAGGATTTTATTAAAAAATTCGTGGCCGTCCAGCGTCGACATTGTCCCTGTGAGGAGAATTCCCGAGCCGACGCCGCAAAGTTAGCACAAATTTTTACAGAAGACCTTAGCAGGTCAACACTGTCGAATACTGCAAAGCCCCTCTATCGATCTCCTCGCGACGTGGAGGTTGCTGCCCAGACGGTCCGAGCCGAATTGGATGGACCCCATTTGGGATTATATAATAGACGGACACCTACCTGATGACCCGAAAGAAGCAGCTAAAATAAGGACGAGGTCAGCCAGGTTCACTAATCATAAAGGAAGTCTGTACAAGCGAGGTTTCTTCACACCTATCCTTAAGTGCATCGCGGGAAAAGACACTGAATACGTGCTAAGAGAAGTACACAAAGGTATATGCGGAAATCATTTCGGAGCTTGAGCATTGGCAGGAAAGGTCTTAAGACAAAGTGATTACACGCCTGGCAATACTGTGTGTAAAAGACGCAATTGACCTAGTCAAGAAACGCAAGATCCGCCAGAGCACGCCAAGATCCAGCCGCTCCCATCGAGCCCTCGACGTCAATCATAAGCCCCTGGCCCTTCCAACAATGGGGTTTGGACATACTGGGACCTCTACCCCTTGGGAAGGGCCAATGTAAATTCATCATTGTCGCAGTAGATTATTTCACCAAGTGGGCTGAGGCTAAGCCTTTAGCCACAATCACAGAACAGAAGATACGCAATTTTGTGTGGCGAGCCATCATATGTAGGTGTGGTATCCCAAGAGCCCTGGTGTCGGACAACGGAAAACAATTTGACAACGCCAAATTTAGAGATTTCTCGTCGAGCTCTAATTAATTATTACTCATCTCAAAGACACATCCGCACCTAACGGGTCGCCTAAGTCACCATCGTAACCTCTTAAGGTCGGCTGAAAACCAAATTGAAGATCTTAAATGAAAATGGGTAGAATACCTCCCGAGGTACCATGGGCCTACAGACAACGCAGGTCGAAGAACTCCGAGAAACCTCATTCGCCCCAGTCTCGGCACGGGGCGCAGCTCAAGTGTCGAGGCCGACCAAAGTCCCCAAGGATCAAGTTAGCAACAGCGGAGCACAATGACAGGCTCTCCTCACCTAAATTTGATCTCTTAGATGAAAAACGCGAGCAGGTTCTAAGGCGTACAGAAGACTACCAAAGGAAGACGGCGAGGCACTACAACCAAAAAGTCAAACCTGTGAGCCTACATGTCGACGAAATTCCTTTAAGGAGTGAGAGCGATCCGAGAAATTCCACTTCGAAGCAAAAATCGTAATTTCGTTACAAAATTGTAATTTCGGTTAAAAATCCAAAATTAATTTCTAGGATCTCGGATGACAAATGAATTGCACCGCTGAAATTGTCTCACGAAAATCTAGCTAGCACGCCGAATTTCGTCGACTCGAGATACTGAATTTACACGCTGAGGCATCGCTGCCGTGCCGTAAAAATTATTTTCTCGGCGCGAAAAAGTCGCATATAACACGTACTCATGTGCCATAAGTGGCATGAGTAGAGAAATGATGAAAATGGATGACCGAGATAGTGCCGAATGTCAAAACTGGGAAAAGAATGACAAAATGGTCATTTTGGAAAATGATTAAGTGGGAAAAAGACAAAACACTCAATAGTGTTTGTCTCCCACAATTCAAAAAGGCAAAAACGTGAATTGGAGCAGAAAGGCCCGTGAGCGCGCAAAACAAAAAATGGAGCTTTCTAGAGAGAGAAGGACCCTTCTTCTAGAATTCTAAGAAATCCTACTGGCCGTAATTGGCCGGACAAGAAGCACAAACGCTTCACGCAGAGACCTACGCTGGTGGCCCGGTTTTAGGAGTTTCCTCAAACTCCGAGAGGTAGGGGTTTCTCCCTACTTGGGTTTTACACTTTGTTAAAGTGTATTTACAATGTTTGAGTTGACTGAGGCCGTGAGTGGTCAAGACTTCCAGCCCCAAATCTTGGGACCGAATTGTTGGGAATTTTTGGAGAGGGTTTGTACAGTCCACGTACTGTTTGGTTATTTTGTGTGATTTAAATTATGTGAATATATGCATGATTATATATTTGCATGTTTTATAAAATTTTATGGAATTGGCATCATGCATTTCCGTATGCACTGGGGCACCCTAGAACAGTAGGAGTGAGTGCATGTGGTGATTCTTAAGAGAATGGTTTCGGAGGGTTGATTAAATAATAAAAATTATCGGAGGGTAGTCCATATATAAAATATCAATCGTCGGAGCTCACTTCAATTGATAAACATCGGAGGGTAGTTCCATATAAAAATATCAATCGTAGAGTCTAATTCCAATTGATATATATACACGGAGGGCAAGGTACTAAATATAACATCGGAGTCGGTCCACTACTTATATCGGAGGGTTGTCCATAAATAAAAACAAATAAAAACAAATAACTTTGTTTGAAATTAGTTTTCTCATACATGGCTTAGGCAAAGGAGGAGCTCATGAGGACTTCTGTGTATGTGAGTCGATCATGTAGACATTCAAGTAGGATCGTGTATTTGCTTGAATGTGTGTTTATTTTGGAGCATTGCATATGCACTTAGGTGGAGAGTAGCTCATTTAGGGTGATTCCACTACTTAGCGATAGCTCACCCTGTCGAGGGATATCATTTTTCAGGTACAGGGAGCGCACGAGGAGACGGCTCATCCTAGACCGCTTTTAAGAAAGCCGGATTGTGGCTTTGGCGTTTTAGTTGTGTATATATATTAGAATATTACATTTTAATATATGTTGTATAAAAGAGAAATTATTAACTCTTTTGAAACTATTGGATATAGTTGATGTATTATGATGAGTATTGTTATTGGGCCCAAGTGGTCGTTTTACTCATGTATTCGATATCGGATCATCAACAAAGTGTTATGTACTAAGGGTAGACTCCCCTTGCATAAAGAGACTCACCGATTTAGAGAGATGTCGAGTCACCCGGCATTCACGAGTATTCAGCGGGTTGACGGGTAGTCAATGGACCCCCGGGTTTTGGGGCGTCACAGTTTGGTATCAGAGCTTAGGTATACGAATACCTGTGTGGAGCCCGAAATTAGGTATCCATCACCACTAGGTGGTTTGATGTGGAGTATAGGTATATGGAAACCTAGAGATTGAGGATTTGGGCTTAGGCCATAGTCGGGTAAGAACATCACCACTAGGTGTGGTTTGATGTTGAGTCTAGGTATGAGATTACCTAGGAAATCATGGGACAAAACTAGGACACGACATGCATGTGTTTTATAAGCCAGGTGATTTGATAAATTTGAAAGCCAGGGTGGAAAATTATTTTATAAATACGGAATGGAGTGTGATCAGTATTGTGTATGGGTTTGTGTGCTAGTGATTGTAACTATGTTCATGTTATGATGTTGGGAAGTTTTTAGTTTTGGCCAGCTTTTTGAAAATCGAACTAAGAGGAGAAATAAAATAAATTTGAAATAAATTCATTTGGTTTACTGATGATAAACTAAATTTAATAAAATTTAAGGTTGAATTACCAGGTTTAGTGTTGATCATATGAGGTTTTGAGGTTGAAAAGTTTTGGACAAATTTTCCAAAATTAAAATGAAAAAAATATTAATAATAATAAACAAAATAAATTTTAAGCAATTTATTTATCGAGAAATGAAAAAAAAAAAAAATATATATATATATATATATATATATATATATATATATATATATATATATATATATATATATATATATATATATATATATAGATCGATATATATATGTATATAAGGTGGAGAAAAAAGTTTACAATGTAAAACTCGAAAGAGTGAAGAAAATAAATTTCATAAATTTATTTGGTTATGAGGAGAAGAAATGGGGTAAAATAAATTTTTATAAATTTATTTTGAGTATTCGAAAATGAAAAAAAAAGGTATATATATATATAGAGTATATATATATATATATATATATATATATATATATATATTTTTTTTTTTTTTTGTGTATCTTCTAGTAGCTGGAAGAAATGAAAAAAAAAAATGAAGAAAATAGTTTTCAAAGATTTTATAGTGTAAAACTGAAGAAAAAGTGAAGAAAATAAATTTTTATAAGTTTATTTTGGTGTACTGGAGAATAAGGAAAAAAAATCAAATAAATAAACTTTACTTAAGTTTATTTGATGTATCGGAGAATGAAATATATATATATATATATATATATATATATATATATATATATATATATATATATATATATATATATATATATATTTTAAGTAAAATTTTTGTCTCCAAGAGCGTAAAAGGTGAAAAAAAAAACATGATATGTTTTTGGGTGTTTCCAGTAACTGGAAATTAAGGTGAAAAAAAAAATAAGGAAAAAAAAAATGCAGTAGAAATTTGGATGGGCTACTGCCCAAATTGTATTGTGAAAAAAAAAAAATTTGTATTGTAACCTTGCAATTGTATTGCAAGAGAGAGGGCTGGAAAAAATTGTATTACAATTGTATTGCAAGAGAAGGGTGTAAAGGCTCGGGATCAGACAGCAATAGAAAAAAATTTGTATTGTAGCCTGGGTGTGTAGTTTGATGGCATTGTATTGCAAGAGAAGGAAAATTGTATTGCAATAGGGAGGTTAGTTGTTGAGTCATTATATTGCAATACACGGATTGTATTGCAACCCTGGTGTAAAGGCCGAAGCCAGGTATTGCAAGAGGAGGCTATCGAGATTGTATTGCAATCTAGGAGAATAGTACGGGCCTAACGGTCAATTAGAACAAAGAATCTGTCAACTACTAATCGTGAACAAGAAATTTCGAATTTTTTTTTTCTTTCTTTGGAAAAATAAAATAAAATCAAACAAAATGGGACAAAATTTTGAAAAAAAAAAATGAAAATCTTCGAAAATAAAATTTTTGTTGATAAATATGATTTAATATATTGGATAAATGGTCTTGCATTGCTTATGAATGCAGGGACTTGAAATATACACTGATTCTATGTATGAATAGTGTCTCGAGGCTGCATTTACAACCTTTGAGATACGTAATTAATGTTACATGTTTTGATCGCGTGATTTTATGTTTCAAATTGCGTAGAAGGACATATTCACGATATGATGTATATGGTGATTGTGCGGTTGTTGCGTAGGAAATTATATGCATGGTGTAATGCGTATAGGAAAAGGGTGAATGCTAAGGTTAGGAACTATGACCTTAGGAATTTGGATAATGAAATGAACAAGAAAGCTTAGAATTTTATTGAAATAAATGAATTGAGTGGTTGAAATTTAGTGCCACTTAGGAAATGAAAGGGTCAGTTCATGGTTGACAAGTCTATTAGTAATTGGCATGTGCATTGCTAGTTAGACTGAAAGGAAAATTAAATGATTCTTGTTGCCATTGGAAATATGTAGATGGCTAGTCGAGGACGAGGACATAGAGGGCGTCCACAGAGGCACCGGTCGTGCACCACTAGTATTCGATGCTGTGCCTCGTTGAGGTCAGAGGTATCATGGGCGGCTGCTATCCCACAAAGCAACAGAAAGGGTGTAGTCGTGGAGTTCCTAGTAACCTCCGAGTTTAGGCGCATCATCCTCCGACATTCGCTGTGGGGGAGGAGATCCGATGGTGATGGACCATTGGTTCATACAGACCGAGAAGGTGTTGGAGGCTATGGAGATTACCTCTAACACTATTAGGATTAGACTAGCTATGCCCAAATAGAGAGGAGGCCCAAGTCTTGTGGAAATGGGCAAGGACCTCTAAAGACCTTAGAGGAGCCTTTGTATGTGAGTTCTCCCCTAGGGATTAGGGCGAGGATAGGGATGATATGTCGAGGTTGTGAGCTGGAGATCTTGGGGACTCTACTCACAATGGACTTGAGGATCATGGACATGTTAGAATTCGATGTCATCCCCGGGGATGGATCGGGCCGATACCTTAGCTGTGGTCATTATCATCAGGAGCGCAGTGAGGGTTACCGCCTACACGCCAGGATCGTACCGTAGACTTTCAAGGGTATAAGCATGATATTTTGCCCTGCATGCGATACGCAGTCCGTATCGTGGACAATTAGCGGGTTGGCTAGCAAGCCTTATTCCTAGAGGATCTATGAGAGAGACCGTATCAGATCTACCTCGAGTAGTAAAAGTAGTATGTGGATATGCTCCTTGCATGACACCCGGATCACTTCTACAGAGGGTTGTAGACTTCCCGCATCGAGTTACACCCTAGTACTTCTCACCTATCTCTATGACTCCGCATAGATGGCACCAGCTTGAGTTACATAGAACTCGTGAGTCCATTTATAGGAATTATTGGATAAGGGGTTCATTGTGATCGAGCACTTCTACCATGGGGCGCTCCGGCTTTATTTGGCGAAGAAGGAATGACAAGACCCTTCGATCATGCATTGATTATCGATAGCTGAATCAATATCGTTAACTCAATTACTAATGAGGATTGACGATTTGTTTGATCACTGGTAGGAGCACGAGTCTACTCCAAGATGTGACCTTCTCAGACCGTTACCATCAGCCGAGGTTAGGTTGATATCCCAAGACAATGCTAGGACTGCTATGGACACTTTGAGTTCACAAAGGATGCCCTTGATTGACGAATGTGCCAACAAGATTCATGGATCTTATGCATGTATTCCAACCCTATCTGTGATCGCTTGTCAGAATCTTCGTGGATGATTTGATCTACTCCCACGAGTGGGAGCATGAGTATCACTTGAGGATTATGTTACAGTTGTTGAGAGACCATTAGCTGTACGCCAAGTTCGCAAGGCGAGTTTCGCCATCGAGGCGAGATTTTTGGGACACGTGGTGTCAAAGATCAGCGGTCGGACCCAAAGAAGGTTGAGGCCGCGATGGGTTGGGAAGGACCGAAGTCAGTCTTCTAGATACGTAGTTCTTGGGATTGGCTGGGTACTACAGGAGATTCGAGAATGTGCTGAAGTTGTCCATTTGAGGTAGATTGTGGTGGATTTCGGCCACGGACATGGACCCATGAGTTTCGGGACGGCCCCGACTCATGAGAGAGAGATCGAGGATGCTCGAGCACTCAGATGCGGTGTTGGCAAGAGGGAGGACCCGCCTTCGCCTAGTTCGGGAAGAGGCAAGACTTTTACTACACAAGTTTCCTCTCAGGACTGTGTGGCAGGATTACATTTGGTCGTGTAAGGTGTGATATGCTATTTCTCGCCGATACTTAGGGTAATGTGAGACTCGGGATTGCCCTTAGTAGACAGGGATCCCAAGACTTTGGGGCAGCGCATTCCCAGTTAGCTATAGAACATGAGAATATACGGTTCATTCCTCCACACCCTAGTACGTCGAGGAACCGCTTCACGTGGTGCTATGCAAGCACTTCCAGCAAAGATAGATAGCCGTAGGGAAGCAGTGTGGGTCAAGGTCGGGATGATCAGGTTACGCAGCAGAAGCGTAGTGGACCTTAGGTGGTAGACATATCTGCTGTTGATGCCATGCTTGACATGGATGAGCTCGACGTACCATCAAGTTATCGTAAGAATCGACCTTGGCCGGGTTGTCATACCCGACATGGCCTTGGATTTGGGCTTAGAAGTTAAGGCCTTTGTGAGCTGGGTATAGATGTTCTTCCCTAGGATGGGGGTGAGTCGACCTGACAGGCTCCAGATTACGAGTGAGAGATCTCCGAGATTCCTCGTCATGGTGGACCCTGATCGGGCTGTCACAAGATAAAGATCATTAGCGCGTATGTGCACGGTGACATCGCGCCGAAATGCAAAAGGGTGCACGGTATGGTCATTCACTACTCTTGGTGAGTGTGGGTTGAGTTTGTCTTTGGAACTACGTCCAATGAAGACTCTTAGTTCGAATCAGGAAGTGAAGAGTAATTAAAGTGTATTGGGCAAAGCAAAAAGGGGGGCCGTAAATCCCTTAAGGTGAGAAGCCTGGAGTTAGGGTGTAAGAGACCCGGGGAGATATCCCGAATTTCTGTGTGGGTGTAAGAGACCCGGGGAGATATCCCAAATTTCTATGTGAATGTAACAGGCTCGAAGTGTAAGCCGAAGAATCATGTTGCCCGAAATGAAAACACATGGTCAAGTATCACATAGACTTAAAGTTGAATGATAGGAGTCGGAAGTGACTCGAGATTTGGATACCCATTGGAAATTGCGTTTGCGTCGTGAGCCGATAAGTGGCTCCTGTGATACCTGATGTCATTCATGACGTGACTAGTTGACGGTCCATTGATTGTCATGATCGTGACCTCGGGGAAGGTCAGCTTACACACAAAACAGAAAGCGCGTGAGGTTACGCTGCTGTATCGATTATATATTAAAAATCTTAAAGGACATGCCGCGAAAGCATGCGTCCCGCATCTTATGGGTGAGGAGCAATTGCCCTTAAGTGAATTCGCCTACAACAAACAGCTACTAAAGTAGTATACGATGGCACCCTATAGAGGCATTGTATGGGAGGCCATGTAGATCACCTATGTTGGACGAGGTGGGAGAGAGCCCATCACCGGTCCTTATCCACAGACACCTCCGAGAAGGCGAAGCTTAATACGATAAAGATCTTCTCACGCCTCAAAGCCGGCGTAAGAGCTTGCGCGGATGTGAAACATCGACCCTTAGAGTTCGAGGTCAGGGGATCATGTCTTCGCGTGATGCCTAAGAGGGAGGGTCGTTCGGCAAGCGCGGGAAGCTATCGCCGAGGTTTATCGGACCTTCGAGATACTCGAGAGATAAGCACCGCAGCGCATCGCCGCGTTATCGCCCGCCATCGTGTCCACAAGGTATTTCACGCCCATGCTCCGAAGTATACTCCGCATCCAACTCATGCAAGGGATCGGGGATGACAGAGATCGACAATCGATGGACCTTGAGGAGAGACTGTAAGATAGATTTTGATACCATGATCGTGTTTTGGCGATGCAAGACCGTGAGGCTAGTGAGAGTGCCATGGCGACACTATGGAGTGGAGGAGTCAACGTGGGAGCGCGAGGACACGATGCGAGCCACCTATCCCTTCTTGTTTAGGGATGAAGGTACGTGGTTTAGTCGTTTAAGATTAAATGATTGTTTACATACATGATAGAGTGCACGTTTCATATGCATGTGAGTGATTGTGATTATCCTGAATTTCGGGACGAAATTCCTTTTTAGGAGGAGAGAATGTAAGACCCGAGAAATTCCAATTTCTGGAAAAAGGGTAAAATCGTAATTTCGGTTAAAAATCCAAAATTAATTATCTAGATCTCGGATGACAAAACGGATTGCACCGTTGGAATCATCTCGTGAAATCTAGCTAGCACGTCGAATTTCACACTCCAAGATACGGACTTACACGCTTTTCGAGGCATCGTTTCTAAAAGCCGTAAAACGATTTTCGATGTGACAAAAGTCGCATATAACACGTACTCATATGCCATAAGTGGCATGAGTAGAGAAATGATGAAAATGAACGGCCAAGATAGTGCCGAATGTCAAAACTGGGAAAAGAAGGACAAAATGGTCATTTTGGAAAATGATTAAATGGGAAAAAGACAAAACACTTAATAGTGTTTGTCTCCCACAATTCAAAAAGGTAAAAACGTGAATTGGAGCAGGAAAAAGGTCCAGTAGCTGCAGAAACAAAAAAATGGAGTTTTTAGAGAGAGAGAAGGACCCTTCTCTAGAATTTCTAGCAAATCCGACCGGCCGACTGCCAGACAAGAAGCAAAAGCCGCTTTACGTCGTGGCCCCGGTTTTAGGAGTTTCTCAAACTCCGAGAGGTAGGGGCTTCTCCCTTACTTGGCTTCTTACACTTGCTGCTTGTATTTACAATGTTTGAGTTGAATGAGGCTGTGAGGGGCCGTTTGATTGGTCTCAAATCTTGGGATCGAATTGTTGGGAATTTTTGGAGAGGGCTCAGACAGCTCCACGCATCAAGCTTAAGTTATTTTGTGTGATTTAAATTATGTGAATATATGCATGATTATATATTTGCATGTTTTATAAAATTTTATGGAATTGGCATCATGCATTTCCATATGCACTAGGGCACCCTAGAACAGTAGGAGTGAGTGCATGAGGTGATTCTTGAGAAAATGGTTTCAACTAAATAATAAAAATTATTGGAGGGTAGTCCATATATAAAATATCAATCGTCGGAGTCGGCCCAATTGATATACATCGGAGGGTAGTGCACTAAATATAACATCGGAGTCCGTCCACTACTTATATCGGAGGGTTGTCCATAAATAAAAACAAATAAAAACAAATAACTTTGTTTGAAATTAGTTTTCTCATACATGGCTTAGGCAGGTGTGAGGGAGTCGATGAGGACTCGGGGTATGAGTTGATCATGTAGACATTCAAGTAGGATCGTGTATTTGCTTGAATGTGTGTTTATTTTGGAGCATTGCATATGCACTTAGGTGGAGAGTATTCATTTAGTAAGGATTCCACTACTGGAAGCGATAAATTTCACCTTCGCGAGGGATATCACTGTGCAATGTGAGCGCACGGTGAGACTCGCTTTCTCATCCTAGAGACTGCTTTTAGAAGAAAGCCGGATTTCAGGCTTTGGCGTTTTAGTTGTGTATATATATTGTGAATATTACATTTTAATATATGTTGTATAAAAGGAAATTATTAACTTTTTTGAAACTATTGGATATAGTTGATGCATTATGACGAGTATCATATCAGCTCCAAGGGCCGTTTTACTCATGTATTTGGATATCGGATTGTTGAGACATGTTATATACTAAGGGTAGCGCCCTCGCATGTGAGACTCGCCTCGACGAGCAGAGATGTCGGGTCACCCAGATTCTACCGAATTATTCCCTAAGTGCTGGATGGTGCAGGCTCAATGACCCCGAGTTTTGGGGCGCCATCGGGATCGGCCACCAAGGCCTCGCCGAGCCCAAGAGCTCACTTTGACGAGTTCATCTACTCAAGATGTTACCAGCCCCAAGGAGTCGACGCTCAGCCGGATCGCCACTCGCTGCCTCGCCGCCGAGCTCCGGGGCAGAACTCACTTTGACGAGTTCATCTACTCAGACAGCTACAAATTTAAGGAGTCAGACGCCTTAGGCTGATCGCCACCAAGGCCTAGCGCCGAGCCCAATAGCTCATCGACGAGCTCAACCATTCTACGTGCCATGCGTTCTAAGAATCAGCTTCAAATTTCGCCAGTAAATCACCGACGGAGCCCAAGAAATTACATCGACGAGCTCAATCATTCTACACTGGCCATGCAGCCTATGAATCGCCTTCAACAGTGCAAATCACCGGGATTGAGCCCGCAGAGGCTCACATTGACAAGCTCAACCATTCTACACAGGCCATGCAGCCTAGGAATCGGGCCTGTACCGTGCAACCGCCCGACAGAGCCCGCGCACCACATTGACGAGCCCAACCATCTCTATTAATAGCCGTGCCATACACGGAATCGGGCCTCGCTCGTGCAAATCAGCCGACGAGCCTGGGCCAGCCACATTGACTAGCTCAACCACTCGCACAGCCATGCAAATTCTAGAATCATTTCTACCAGTAAATCACCGACGGAGCCCAAAGAATTTCACATTGACGAGCTCAACCATTCTACACAGGCCATGCAACCTAGGAATCAATTCAGCTCAGATAAATCAGCCGACGGAGCCCAACAGCTCACATTGACGAGCTCAACCATTCTACACATGCCATATAGCCTAGGAATCAGTTTAGCTCAGGATTATTAGCGTCCAGGAGCCCAACAACACAATTTGAAAAGCTCAATCAAGCCATCTCGTGTCATGTAGCCCAAAGGTCGGCTTCAAATTTCAGTTATTCAGCCCATAAGGCCCCCGTGAGCCCAAAGAGCCTCTCGGGGCCGACTGGGCTGCGGAGCTCAACTCAACTCAGCGCCATCTGCATCATGCAGACAAGAAGTCAATTTAAATCAAGCAGAACAGCGCGAAGAGCACAAGTAGAGGCGAAAGAAGTAAGGTGAAATAATGAGTATTCATTGAGGAAAAGGCTACATATGTCTTGGGTCCCAGGCCCAACAAAAAATATATATATAAAAAAAATAAAAGTATAAAAGTCGACATCGGGCAGGTGAAGACGTGCAGAGGAGGTCAGCACGTGGTTGAGGAGCAAACGGTGAAGAAGGGAGTGATTCCCAGCAGGGGTGCCCGTATCACCGCCAGAGAGGACCCTCATCCTCCTCGTCGGAAGGTCAAAAGCTGAAATCCAGCCGACAGCATTGCCAATAAAATTCTCTTCTCCGAAAAGGCGTTTCACCCGTAAACCCATCGGTACAAGCCTCGCCCTCAATCTTCCAATGACTTCGTCCCTACCGGTTACCACAAAGTTATTTGGCCGATGAAGGTCCCTACGCGCCCGCTGCACTCCTCTCGCAGGGCGTCTCACGAAATGGGCAAATTCTGAGTACTCGCTGACGAGCCCCGGGCCCAACAAAGATCGCCTTATCACGCAGTCGCCCTAATCTCACGCAGTTCTTCCTTAGCCTCCCGAAGCTCGCCTTGGGAAGTGAGAAGCTTATCCCTAACCGTCTGAAGCTCATATTGGGCAGACTGCAACCCGTCCCTGGCCTCCATCAAGTCGCTTCGCATAACCAAATACAAACCAACCGAACCTCCCCGAAGCTCGCTCGACCACAGCCTCGCCGCTCCGGCCTCTCTTTCCTACCTCCCCACCCGAACACTCCGGGCCGACCCGGTGTGCTTCAAATCAGATTTGAGCTTCACCGCCTCCTGGTCATATCGCACCCGATCCCGCAGCCTCACCATCAGACAGGAGGAAGCCAATTCCTCTGCCTGTAAGCCCTACGCCGCTTTGGCATTACTTCGCTTAGCTCGCTCTGACAAACCCTTCAAATGAGTAGCCACTCCGCACACCCCAAAGATAGAATCGCCATCCAATGCAAATTAAACTCAACTCGTAATAGAATCAGATATGACAAGGTATCTGAATCCTTACTCGAGGCGACCCCTCGAAGAGATGTAGCCAAAGCCTCGCCAACGGACAAATACCGACCTCTTGATATCGTAACTTTAAGAATGGACGAGACTGCGCCTACCGCGAGTTCGGCATTGAGAAGCAAAGAGTCCCCGTCTCCGCCACTTTCGGATTCCGGATCTTTCCTCCTCAACTCTTCCGCCCTTCGAGAAGGTGACTTAACCTTCATCATGCGCCTAAACCCAGAATGGGCGTGACCACCAACGCGCACGCTCAACGGCCCCACCTAAGGGACCTCGCTCCAATAGCCAGACCCGTAATGGGACCGAACTCAAGACTATAGGAGCCTTAACCAGAGGCGACTGCACCCGTTCCGGTTTATGAACATGAGTAGACGGAGAAGATGAAGATGCCCCCAATTTCAGAACTTTGACTAAAGTCGGTTGATCTTTCTCAACAGAGTCCGAGGTTTTCCGTTTCACGCTCCGAGGCTTCCGAGACAACGTCTCCAACTGAGCCAGTAGTTCCCCCCTAGTGGGTTTGGCAGCGGAGGGCCCAATGGCAGAAACTTTCATGATGGAAGGAGGCGAAGGCCTCAAAGCAGCAGCGGAGGCCCAATGGGAGAAACTTTTGTGGCGGGAGGAGGCGAAGGCCTCAAAGCAGCAGAGCGAGCTGACCTCGAGCTCGAAGGGCCAGGAATATCCGACTTGATCAGCTCCGCGTAAGGACGAGGAGGACACTCAGCCAACGCTAGCGCTATGGCGTTGTCTTCAGCGCTGAGATCAATTCGAGCACCTGAGAAGCATGTAGACAGTGCAGAATCAGAAATACCCACTAACCTCACACAAGTTATACCAACAACAAAACGAACACTACGGAGGCAGATTGGGTAATCGTCACCGGAACTGTGTGTTCCAATGGTGAGAATGAGATCTGGTATGGCTGGTCACGAGAGTATCACCCGGCATCAGGAGTGAGGAAGACTCCGAAATCACCGCAGGAGCGCCTTAACACCCAGAAAAACAGAGAAGCCTCTACTCGCCTCCTTCTCATTAAAAAGATACAAAGGAGCAAAGCTACACTGGGACACCGAGCCCCGTCCCTAAAGAAAACTAACAAACTGAACTTCTAAAAATACCCCAACCATTGGGCGAGTTGAGAAGGCGATTGCATATCAAGTGTCGCAACCCTTTATGAAGGGATGCAGGAGCGAAGACCACAGTCAAGCCCTCTTCAAAGAAGCACACCATTTTCGGCACGAAAACCACATAAAGGGTCAAAATGTCAGGGGACCACACCCGAACACCAAAGGGAGGCCGGTAACGTCTGGCAAAGGTGGCCCCATATGAGGGACCGACCTTGCTAGCCCCACGCAGCTTACGTCGAACGGCGCATCTTAGGTATTCGACTCCCCAGTATTCAATCAGGTTTACTTTTCCCTTACCCTTGTCCAAGGGAAGAGGAGGCGCCCCTGGGGCATCTCGAAGTTCAACCCCGGCCGAACGGTCGGAGACACCGCCAGTCCGCCCGGAACCGGCAACAACCGAAGAGTCACCGCCTATACGCAGAAAAAGAACTACCTGCATCTATAATGAAAATAAACTTCTCGCCAATCCAACCCTCGCGACCTCGGGTCGTATCGCTTCGAAAAGAGACCAAGGAGAAAGACGCAGCTGACCCGTGAACACAAATGTAAAAAGGCTATCCTAAGAAAGACGCTAGAAAAAGACTCTGCATAAAAAGGCTCAGACAAAAGACTAAGAGAGAAGGAAGTCCGAACTCGCTAAAGGTAAAGAAAAGGTCTCAGGATCAGAGGCACACAAGACAAAGGATGTCTACAAAAGAAACAAAAGGAAACTAAAAGAAGTTGGAGAAATGAGCGCGAAAACCGAAGAGTCATTATTATCACAAGACAAATGACGACTGCCCTAACTAATCCACTCGAGCGTACACGGGAAACCGCACCCACGCGAGAATGCTATTCTTGCCCACGCATTAACGCATTACCGCGGCTGGGGCAAATTCGGATAGGTTTGAAAAAATAAGGCTCACAGGCCCACTAGCCAGGCCCAAGAAAGAGGCCAACCCAACGAAACACGCATGCCCACTCGCTAAACCCCAAAGGAGAGGCATGCCCATCGAAGCATCCAGGCCTTTCTACGCTAGCATTCAAGCCTTTTGGTGCCAGCCCAGAATGAAGACCCAATTCGCTCGGCCCAAAGGCCGATTATGGGAAGTCTCCCATAGATACAGAAAATAGAATAATCCCTAATAATATATTATCCTGCAAATCCAACCAAATCTCACCAATAAGGAAAGAAAGATAATAATAGCTCATCATCAAGCCGGATCCCCCAATAAGGAAGGAAGATTATCCCAAATAAACTGCTCTTTCTATATCCTTTACCAAATCCGATACCGATAATAACAAGAAATATCCCATCCAATGGGAATGAATCCTAATCACCATCCAACTGGTAGAACATCTACTATAAATACAAGACCACCCCATCAGTGAAAGGTACGCATACCTCATGCCGCACATACGCAACACATCTTCGCCCCTCTAAGCAGCCCCTCTTTCCTCGTAAAGAAACTCGACTAGGGCATCGGAGCGTGCCACTCGGGCGAAGCCCCCGCCGACCCCCCTGTCTTTCTTTGTTTTTGCAGAGCGCCACGCCCGGGCCCCCGCAGACTAGCATTGCAAATGATCCTACTTCAGCCCTCGGATGATTCGTGAACCCGCAAACAGCCTCAACAAAGATTCCGTGTCCATCCCAACGACCCCTCACGCTCCACACCCCAATCTCTATGAAAAGGCATCATCACTTTCCTTCCACTTTTCCTCTCTATTTTCTTTTTTTAGTACTTTCCGGATTCCAAACGGAGCATAAGGTTTCGTTTGGAACCCAAAAAATACTAAGGAAAGGAAAAAAAAGCCTAAGAAACATACCTCTATATTTTGATGCTCAGCTTGTTTTGTAAATTCATAGAACTTGTGCATGAGCATTTCTTCTTCTACCTACATATCATAACACATGAAATTTTAGAAAGGACTATTCAAATTACTAGAACTGAACAAGAAACGACAAAATGTATATATTTTTTTATGGATAATAAGAAACGACAACATATCATCATTATATTTTTATTTATGACAAATTATCTTTTTAGAACACAAATATAGTTTGCATGTCTAAGTTCACACTTAATATTCCTTTTGATTCATCTTTACACCCCATGCCACCAATTGATTTCAATGATTATCAAGGAGGAGACCTAGATAATGACCTTCGCTGATTGCATCATCATAAACAAGAAATAGCATGCCATGTATAGAAATGACTAACATTATTGTTGCTAAATAAATTAGTATTAACCGGTGTAATCAGCTTTTTAGTATAGTAAGTGAACCTACAATTTACACTAAGAATTTCTCAAAAACTTTACTTTCTTTATCCATTCTTCCTCCTAAAATTTTCTAAACCAAAACCATTGTTAGAATCATAGTTTTAATAGGCACAAGGTGCACCCAAACACAATGTCTCCCAGATATGCAAGGCACAACACAAGGGGCGTGCCTAAGTGAAGTGAAATGTGACTTTGGATGCACATCAATGTTACAAATTTTATTTTTTATTTTTATGGATAACATAGCTGATATATTAATATAAAAGAAGCTATGGAGAGGGGGACCAAAAAGCCTACATCAGGACGCCCAAACTGGGTGTCCATTGACTCACCCACAACCCGCGGAAATGACCATGTGTCCTATATCAAGGAGACCTATAATCAGTAAAATGGCCTTCACAACAAACCAATACTCATCAAATACATTCAACCAATTATATTACATGAGTTCAAGAGTTATTACAATACTCTTAATACAAACACATATTAAAATGATAATTCTAATACATGTTATACTAAAACATCAAAGTCACAACCTGGCTTTCTCCAAAATCAGCCTTTAAAGTGAGTCTTCTCCTCGAACGCTCCCTGTACCTGAAATGATATTCCCTCGACAGGGTGAGCTATCGCCCAGTAGTGGAATCACCCTAAATGGGTTACTCTCCACAAGTGCATATGCAATGATACAATGTAAACACACACTCAAGTAAATACGTGATCCTACTTGAATGTCCACATGACCAACCCATGTCCCGAGTCCTCACCGACTCCCTCACACTTGCCTAAGCCATGTATGAGAAAACACAATTTTTAAAACGAAACTTGTTGTTCTCGAAAATACTCTACCGAAGTTTCGTAAAATATGGGACTGGAGCTCTCCAAGGCTAATGTGTTGAGAACCTTCCAAAAACAATACATGGGCCTCTCCGACGTGCAATTGTAGGACCATCTCCCAACACCATTCTCCGTAAAATCATCCCGTGAAATTCCCTTTCGCAACCATACCTGCTTATTTTTTCTTTCATGTCATGCACACACACCTAATTTCTAGGTTACCCCGGTCCATATGAAATGCATTATGCCATTTCTACACAATTTACACAACACATGTCAATACATCATCATGCATATATTGATATAAATTAAATCACAACAACATGTTATATTTATTCTCAATCCAACACACCAAAATTAGCTCACTTGGGCTAATTAACAAACGCGAGCAATTCAATTTGAATTACTCAACCAAATACATTTTCTCACAAAATATTTCATGAACAGTATTCACGTGAACAATGAAACCCTTGGGTTACTGTTCACGGCCAAACACCCAACATCGATTCCACTTTGTGAACCCGAAATCCATGGCCATTTCCAGCCTTATACACATCACAACATGATTTAATGCACAATTTATCACACAAGGTCCCCAAACAGTCCATACACTGCCACGAACTGTCCAAATGGGTTCCTAAAAACTTCCACACTTCGGTCTCAAGTTTTTGGACCAATCAAACAGCCACTCACGGCCTCAATCAACTCAATAATCGATAAAACACTTAAACAAAGTGTAACTCAAGTAGGATAAAACCCCTACCTCATGGAGTTTGTCAAAACTCCTCAAAACCGGTGCCCCCGCGTAGTCCTCGCCACAGAGCAACTTCATTCCCTGGGCCGAAGAAACTGGGATTTCATTCGATCGCCGATCTTAGAGAGAAGCTGCACACTCTCTCTTAAAATCAAAACCTAAGCTCACCGTAATTTTCTCCTCCTCCTTCACGCGTTTTTACTTTTAAATAAAGGAGAAGATGATCAATTTATTCCTATTTCTGGCCCCTTATTATCATTAAGAATTCTAAAAATACCATCCATGTTCATTTTCTTGGATTTTGACACGTGGCACAATCTCGGCTGTCCGTTTCCATCATCCCTCTACTCATGCAACATATGTCACATGAGCACATGCTATAGGTGACTTTTGTCCCACCACATGTCGTTTTACGGCACCCGATACTCGATGTCTCGAAAAAAGTGTAAATTCCTACCGTCCTGACCGACTTAAATTCAACGCGGTTAGCTAGATTTCGCGAGACGATTCCAACAGCCGAACTGCTTTCATTATCCGGGAGATCTAGAAAAATTCCGGATTTTGACCGAAATTACGATTTTGCTATTTTCCAAAAATTAGATTTTTTTCGGGTCTTACATATACAAAAAAAGGGCTAGAAACAAAAACAAACTAGTCCACTAGACGAACTAGAGAATGCACAAAATCAATGTTACAAATATGATTCTCCAAATGTCTACACAAAGAAAAAAGAAAAGGGAAATTAACTATATATTAACACTAATACAACTAATTTTTTTATAAGTACGCAATTTTATCCCCATTGGAACTTAAACCTGGTCCCCTCCCCTCCCTATGCCAGCCTTAGCCCTTAACCACTGAGCTAGGCCTCATTGGAAACACTAATACTGCTAATGATAATAATAATCGGAATAAGAACAAAATAAAATTGACGAGTTTTATTCTAATATTTCTAATGTGTATTTTGGGTCCATCTGTTCTATGATGCCCCAAAACCCGTGGGTCCTGTTGACCACCGTCAACCTGCGGAAACCTGTGTGTCTTATATCATGAGACCCATACATGAGTAAAAATGGCCACATTGGCCTATACATGCATACTCACCAAAATATATCCAACTATATTACAATAGTTTCAAGAGTTAATTACACTCTTATACAAACATTTATAAATCAAAATGTTTTGTATATGTTTTACAAAAATATTTAAGCAAAGTCACATGTCGGCTTTCTTCTCAAAAGCAAATTTCTAGGAGAGCCGTCTCCTCGAATGCTCCTCAGACCGAAAGCGGGGGATTCTACGACTATGAGCAAAGCCCAAAAGAGTGATAATCTTCTACAAGGGTTACCCCCCACCTAAGTATTCATATAATGGAAAACACACACATTCAAGTGAATTCATGATTCCTACTCGAATATCTACATGCCCAATTCCCATGCCTCGAGTCCTCACCGACTCTTTCACACATGCTTATGCCATGTATGAAAATCAAGCTCCGCACAAAAAAATATTTGTTTTATTCTCAGGCAACCCGATATAAATACGTTAGACACCGAGGTGAATTTGTTGCACCGAAACAATTCATGGGCCTCTGACGGAATTGCTGGAATGATTTCCCAACACAATTCTTCGGACAACTTTCCGATAAAATTCAGTTTGAATAATTTTACAAAAAAAACATTGTTTGGACAACCTCCGATTTTATTGATTTGTCATGCACTCACACCTACTATTATACAGGCTCCCAAAGGCATATGAAATGCATTATGCCATTTCCATATAATACATGTTAATATATCAAGTATGCATATATTAACAAAATTAACACACAACATGTTATTCAAACATAGAAATAACATATCAACACACAATTTGTATGTTATTCAAACACCAAGCAACAACATATAACAATAGCATACAAGGACCATTTTAGTCATAAATCGATGAATGATCCGAGAAGTGGAGTCCCAATTTCAACAGTAATCCCAGTTTTGAGGGGCGATCAAACGGCCCAGCCCTCACGACCCTCATACCATCCATTCCATTTGAATGGCTCTTAAGCAAAAAATAAGCAAGGGAGAAGACCCTGCCTCAGGAGTTTGTCAAACTCCCCAAATCACTGGTACCCTGCAGTGACTCTTCACGGTGAGGACCAACTTTGCCTCTTGCCTCGTCGGGGTTCTTGGGAGAGATCAGGAAATCACAGAGAGAGAAGGTGAAACACTCTCTCTTCTAAATCCTCTCTTTTCTCTCTCCATTTTCCTTTTCTCTCTCTTTTCCCCCACTGATCGGTTTAGGTCGAGAGTTGGTCGAGTGAGAAGTACTCCTCTTGCCACATACTGACTGTGTGGCTCATTGGATTACTATTCCTTATCCATCTGCCATGGATTTTCCTCTAATGGCATGATGCCCGTGTGTCTCATGTGAGTACTTGGCTCATTGTTTTATTGATACGCCTAGGACACGGCGTGGCACTTCTTGAGCCACTCATAAAGTGCCAGAAGTGTCTGTGCTTCTCTCGTGCCTCAGCGTGAAATTCCATTTGTCTCGAGATTTGATGAAGTCGACATGAGTAGCTGAATTTGAGACGATTCAACGATTGAGAAGTTCGTTTTGTCATCCAAGATCTGGAAAAATTTTGGATTTGATCGAAATTACCATTTTACCTTTTTAGAAAATTAGAATTTTCTCAGGTTTTACAAAGGATTTATCTTGAACCCGGGATCTCCAAGAAAATGAACAACGGAGTTCGAATTGAATACTGTGGCGCCGAAATCAGGGGTGTCCGTTGGCTTCTGTCGACTGCTTGAAATCATATGTTTTGTGTGACGAGACATACACTGATAACCATAACCACATGGGCTCATATATCATACTCATAAAAACAAAATAATATGAACTATTTTTCTCATAGTTATCATGCTTGTTTACAAAAGCTTCCTCACATATTTGCAAATGTTACTTAAAATACGATTTAGGCTTTCTTCTCAAAAACTATCTGCGTGTGAGTCTCTCTGGATAGTCTCTTGCTGAAGGGGTCCACGGGGTGAGCAAAGCCCGGTAGAAATTCTCCTATGGGATTACTCCCCACCTAAAATGCATATGTAATGGCATATATAAACAAACAATCACATTCCGTACAATTATCTTATGTAAAAATGTCTCTATATCATGCATGAGATCGACCCCTCATGCTCTCTGAGTCCCAACCGCTCCCTCACACTGGGCATAAATGTGAAATAAAACCGATCACACCTGCAGCTAAGCCATTGGAAAACCCTCTCAATTTATTTATCAAAAGCGATTTTTGATTTTCCTTTATTTTGTGGGCCTGGTTTAGGGTTTACCGTAGGACCGCCATAGCCTTTTCAGCATTTTCACGAACTTTATCGTCAGATTCATGTCCTAGCAGTGAATAAGCTGTGGGACTTTCACCACAGGGGGGGGATCTACCTGACTTGCTCCGCTGAAAACATGTAATTTATCATTGCAGTCCATTTACACTCGTGAATCTCTACCTTGGACTTTTGTCCTCAGGATTCGATTACTCACCAACAACGATGGATAAACCTTTTTGCACCCACACACCGACGTGGCAGTGTGGTGCATATGATACATGATGCCAGTACATTTTCCTCATTACAGCATGCATGAATGAGCACTACCTTAAGTATTTACAATCCATGGAAAATTATAATTTATACATATAATCTACCTCCATACAAATCATGTTAATACATTAAATAGCATGCATCAACATCTATTTCCACACCTTTGCATATTATTCAAGCAAGCCATAACACACAGCAGGAGTCTCTGTAACTTGCAGGACCCATTCTTGAGTGCCTCCGGCCTCAGCAAACAAAGACAGTCAGGTTGAACATTCCCTGACAAACCATAATGCCACAAAACCTTGGTTTCTAGTTCAACAACTCGTAATCAGGAAATAGGTCATAGGGGGAAATCCATACCCCTTAATCAAGGCTTGGAGACTAATTCATATGGCCTCTCTTGGCTCATGCCAATCCCTATAAATTATAAAGCACTTTGGGTTTCTGAGTAAATAAGTAGGAAAATATCCTACCTTATCTTGGAGTTTGTCGAACTCCAACTTTTTGAGTGTCCTACGTGGAGTCCTTCTTTGTGCACCAACTTTAGTCCTCGTACTTTCAGGCATTCGTAGCGAAACCGGGAAAATCGCCATTTTCCCTTTCCTCCTTTCTCCTTTTCCTTCGGCACTTCTCTCTACCCAGTTCTTTCATTTCTCTTTTCTCTTTGTATTTACCACCATTTCTCATTTTAGTTCTCCTCCTTTTTGAATCATTATCGTATGAGACCAAAATGAAATTTATCTGCACTTCTCGGCCTCTTGTGTAGGTATAAATTTTACTGCTTATTCTTTTATTTCTTTATTTCACTTTTATGGCGTAAATGCAGCGCGTAGCGTGTATGGGCCCATGGAATCCCTTCTCCCACATGGCTTAATTGTGGTAAATTTCACATTTAAGTGGACCACATGGTTTGCGAGTGTCACACCTTTATGGTGCCAGTGGCATCCGTAACTTTGCCATGTGTCGTGGCTAATACCGCCTCGAAAAGCGTGAAATCCAGGCCATAGAATCCCAGCGAAATTCGACATGGTAAAAATTTAAATTTCGTGGGCGATTTTAGGAGAGTCAGTTTAGGTCATCAGAGATCTAGAAAAAATTCCGGATTTTTCAAGCGAAATTTCTATTTTACCACTTTATCGAAATCTTGGATTTTAAGAGTTTCCTGATGCCTCTGCCTGATTGTGAATTTTCTTATCAAACACAACTTAAAAACAATTTTGCACATACAATTTATCATATGGCTTGCCAACATAAATCAACACTTTAACAAAACACAATAAGTTGTAATTAGAAATGGATATTATGCATTCTGCGTCTTTCTTGATATAATTTATTTTCGACGCATGATGGTATGAAATGACCTGCCACGGACTTGCAAAATTCTCTAGGATTTTAGTAAATAAACGGATGGTAAGGTGGATTTGATTTCTAGTTTCACTAAGTCTTGTGGTGTGGATTAAGAATTGGCAATGTTAGTTTCGGTTCGGGATGTTTTTTCTTTCACTTTAGGTCAACATATACCACATATATGCTATTATTAAGGACACAGAAATCTGTTTCAAGATGCTTCGTAGCAGTGACTTATATAACACTTGACCATCACTAATCCCACACACAAAATCAAAGTCGATTCAAAAGATATCGACATTTGCGGCCAGACATATACTTGAGCAGAAAATCCTTGAGTTTTGTGCCATTAAAGAAGACATAACTAGACAAGTGAGACATACTAAAACATATCACCGTCTCTGTAAAAAACTTTTGAGTGGCAAGCATTTCTGAGTCTAATTCTTCCCAGTAAAGTAGAAGTCTCACCTTGATCTATTAGGATAAAAATTCAAAAAGCTTCTCACTGGATTTCAAGTAATCATGTAATGCAATCTCACTGGAGTTCTAGCTCAACAAAATAAATTTACATAAATCCAGAATATTTTACTAAAGTAAATTATATAAGTGAAAAATAGGCAATATCTGTGAAACCCCGATAAAATCCTAATTTTCTAAAAAAAATGGTAAAATGGTAATTTCAGTCAAAATCTGGAATTTTTCTAGATCTCGGATGTGGCTTGAGACTTCATCGTTGGAATTGTCTCATGAAAATCTAGCTACCACGTTGAATTTGTGAATTCCCGGTTGGTCGAGAATTTCACGAGGCACTTAGGAGTGGTGCTTCGACACTTAGCACGTGTGGTGGCTCGAGGTGCCACGTGTCATGTGCGAATGAGTCAAACATGGGCTCAAGTGGGCCATGGGTGGACACATGGCATATTGGATGAAAATCCCAAAGTAGAGGGATAAAAGGATAAAAGAAATCGAGCTTGACCAATGGTGGCTTGACATGTAACATGAGAATGAGTCCTCTTGACTGGAATTCTCTTAGGTTTTGGGAGGAAGGAGAAAAGAGAGAGAAAGGAAGAGGAAAGAGAAAGGAAGAGAGTTTTAGAGTGAGAATCTCACTTCTCTAGATTTTTCGGCGGTGGTTAGCGAGCTCAGCAGGCAAAGCAAGTTAATTACGACTGCAGGGGGCTATGCGTGGGTACCAGTTTCATGGAGTTTCGACAACTCCGGGAGGTAAGGGTTTTCTTCTACTTGGATATTCTTTGTTTAAAAGGCCATGAAAATGGTTTTGGGTGTTGTGAGGTCGGAAATGGCCATGGATTTTGGTTCCAAAGAAGTGGAACCGATGCTTAATGAGGGGGTTGTCCATGGACAGCCCACTCCTTTGTTATGGGAGGCTGTTAAAAGTCAGGGTTGATGTTGGGTGAAAGTTGTCCATGTGTTTGCTGCATATTGATTAAATTGAATGGCTTGAAATGTGTATGAGAAATAATATGTTATGCATGCTGAGTGATGTGTGCTTATGAATGTTTGAATTATATGAAATATAATTGTGCGTGAACCATTGGAATTGGATATATGAATTGACATCATTGCATTCATGTGCATGGTGACATCGCGTCGAGTCGGGTGTGGGTGCATGGTACGGTTGTTCACCACTCTTGGTGGTATAAGGTTGAGGTTGTCTTTAGGACTCGATCAGTAAAGACTCATAGTTCGATATAAAATGAAATAATCAATGTGTTGAAGTCACTGGAATGGGGTGTAAAAAGACTACAGTGGGTGTAAAGACTAGAGTGGTTTAAAAGACCTGAGTGGGTGTAAAGGCTCGAATTGGGTGCTTAAAAAGGCAGAGTGGGTGTAAAGGTGTAAAGGAGCAGAGTGGGTGTAAAAGACACGAATAGATTAGCAAAGGCCGAATGGAGTGTAGAGACCTCTTGTACTATCCGAAAAAGTTCTATATGGGTGTTAGAGACCCGCGGTGTAATCCGAAAAGTTTTGTTTCCCAAGAGGAAACACATGGTCATGTTTATCACTTAGACCTAGAGTTGAGTGATAGGAGTCGAGATTGACTTGGGATGGGTTACCCATTGGCAAATTGCATTGGGTGTTGGTGAGCTGACAAAGGCTCGGTATTTGGGTGTCATTGGCATTACTAGTGACGATTGTCACACTTGGCATAGGCATGTGTGAGGGAGTCGGTGAGTGACTCGGGGTATGGGCATGGAAACACTTCATGCATGATATAAATCATTCCATGTATGCATTGTGAATTATATGGAATGTGGATGTTGTGATATGCCATTGCATGTGCATTTTAGGTGGGGAGTAGCCCTCGTAGGGATTCAACTCTCTTGGGCATTGCTCACCCGATCGTGAGATCCCCACTTTCGGTACGGGAGTATTCGAGGAGAAAGCAGGCACTCCTTAGAGGCCGGGATTATGAAGCAGGTCGGACTGTGGCCTTTATTCATGTTTTGTATATATATTAAAACGAACTAGTTTTAATAGATTTTGTATTAAGAGTGATGTAATAACTCTTGAATTTATAGAAATGTATGGTTTTGTGACCGTATGGATGAGTATGCATGATGGGCCCTATAGGGTCATTTTACTCATGTTTGGGTCTCATGAGATGAGACACCACCGGGTTAGCCGAGTTGAAAGGTAGTCCAACGGGACCCTGGGTTTTGGGCGTCAGATCAAGTTCCCAACTCCCCCGATCTCCTTATATAAGTACACATAACTTATGCTATGTTTGCGGTACACGAGAATAAATGTTGAACCCTCTTAGTAAATGTTGCAACCGACGTGGTGGGATCTCACAAAAACTTGTGCCATGTAAAGGAAAAAAATCTATTTAGAAAAGTCAATGTGTTATGCAATTTATAATTCTGCCCAGTTATGAAATTTAGAGTTAGTTCATTCACCTCCACAGGAGTTTGGCTAAAAACATCTATGCTTCATTAGTTTGAAAATTTTATGACTCAAATGAATATTGTCGAAAATCTTACAATACAAATTCTAATTAACATTTTAATGTTTTCTCTATTCTAGACTAAATCTATTTTATATAAGAAAATATTCTGAGGCGGTAATTTAATCAGAACTAGTAATAGTTCAAGGTTGCTCAAGAAACCTGTAATTGTATTAGCCCATTTCAGAAGTCTACGTGACCACCAATCATTTGTGGAAAACTTGTGTATCTCATATCATAGGACGCCACATGAGTAAAATTAATACATTGGCCTACACAACATACTCATAAAATATATCCAACTATATTACAATAGTTTCAAGAGTTGTTCATCCTCTTAATACAAGCATGTTCAATTGTAATATTTCATACATTTTACAAAACGTAATCAAAGCCACATGTCGACTTTCTTATCAAAGCGGCCTCTAATGGCGTCGTCTTCCTAGCACTCCACATTACACGAAATGAATTTTCCCTCGACATGGTGACGATACTGTAAGTGATAACCTCTACGTAGATTTTCCCGCTAAGTGCTTATCTGTTGCCTGACAATTCAAGTAAAACATGCGAGTCCTGCCGAATGTCTACATGAAATGGATGAGAATGTGACCCACCCACTCCCATGTCTCGTGCCCTTACTGACTCCCTCACGCATGCCTAAGCCAAGAGTGAGAAAATACTGTTTTCAAAACAAAAGGTTTTTGTTCTTGAAAACATATTACCATTTCCGATAAAATTCTATTGGACAACCCTTCGGCGAATTCTTGGATGATCAGCCGATACTTGACCATGGGTCTCCTCAGAGATTAAGCATTGAATGACTCTCGAGGCAATTCTTCGGAAAATCTTCCTTTGAAGTCCTTTCCTTGACCATTTCCTTTTCTTTCATGTCATGCACTCACGCCCTATTACTTCGTTTCTGGTGCATATGAAATGCAATATGCCATTTCCTGACAATTCATGTTAATATATTAGGCATGCATACTAGCGAATTTATCCTGATCATCATACGTAATGTTAATATAAAGCATGCATATATTAACAAAATTTAACACACAACAACATGTTATTCTTTCATGGAAATAACACAAAAATTAGCTCACATGGGCTAATAAACAATTTAAGCAATTCATTTTGAATCGCCCAAGCAACACAAACCACACACAAGATCACGTGAACAGTAAAACCCTAGGTCTCAAAACTGTTCACGACCACACTAGGGATTTTCTCACTCAGTCCCAATCCTTAGAATTGAAAACACGCCCATTCATGCCTCAGAACATCCATATCCATCAAAATGGCTCTTAGCCAAGGAATAAAACAAGTAGGAGAAAACCCCTACTCCCTGAAAGGTTTTAAACTCCACAAAATCGATGTCCATGCGTAGCCCTTGCAACAGACTGTGGTTTCTCCTCTTTGTTCGACGAACCGACAAATCCGAACACTGTGAAATTCAGAGAGAAGTTAGACTTTCTCTCTCTAAAATCTGTTTTCTCCCTTCACTGCCGGATACCAGGCCAAATGAGAGAGGAGATGTCTTTTTTTCTTTTCATTTATTCCCTTTTTGTCCTCATTGTTTGACTTTAAGGGCTCTTTGACATGTGACTTAATATAAGCCATTTATCTTTTATCCTCTCACTATTCATGTGACATGTGTCACACTTGCTGATACACGTAGCAGCGGCCCTTGTCACACCACATGCCTCTCATATCATGTGTACTTCTCACGAGCTGTGATATGACACTCGACACTTGGTGCCTCAAAGACATACAAATCTCGACCGTTCTGAATTCGACTAATCACGTGGGTAGCTAGGATTTCACGGCAGACTATTCTAACGGTGAAGTCTGCTTCATCATCCGGACATCTAAAAAATTCGATTTTGACCGAAATTACTATTTGCTCATTTTTCTCGTAAAAATTAGAATTTTCTGGTTTACAAAGGCACAAGAATCGTGATGAAATTCTCGACTTTAACATTTTTTATGTCTAAACCCTATTTCCTTCCAATAACATGAAGAAAAAATAGAAGAAAACCACATTTTGATTTATTAAATACATCTTCCACTTTCTTTGTCGCAAATATCCAAACAAACAAATAACAAGTTAATGACTTTCGATCAACTAAAGTGCAATTTTTTGTATTTACGAACGCTGAGATGAGAAAGTTTTTCACAATTTTCATTATTTCAACTGTATCAACCAGAAATCAATTGTTCGAACTAGAATAGGCACTGGAACAATACCTCCAAACCCGAATCAACAGAGACGCAACCTTCTGAAGAAGGAATAATTAGAAATTTTCATGTATAGGTTGATTTCCCCTTTTTCTTTTTTTCTTTTTTTTTTCTTTTGATAAGTAAAAAGGTATATCCAACATCTTCCCTCTACTACCTCTTCCTTCGTCTTCTTTCTCATCAACCAAACACAAAATCGACCATTTAACAACCAAATGATACTTACTGTGCAAAACTGCGGTCAACTAGAAATCGTGAACCTCCTCCAAAGACAAACACACAAAAAGGAAAAGCACCGCAATCGGATCGAGTGAGTGAAGGGGTTTTCGGGTTAGGGGGCTTTCTAAGGGTATCGAGAAGATCGATGGCCGAATCATTAAATATTCCAGTGCCATATAATCAACGAAAATGGCAATGTAAATAGAAAGCAGAAAAGAGAAAAAAAGGGAGGAGTATTGTCCAAACTAATGGTTAGTTTAAAAAAAATTACTACATAATTTGAAAAACAACTAATGCAAAAATGAAAATATGGATCGAGTATGCCGATGATAACCTTGAGTTGGGACATTATTTTGGTTTTCAACTTATATTTATAAATTTTTAAAGAAAATAACTTATTTTTATCTAAAATTCAAAAAAACTAATATCTTCTTATTGTTTCGAGTTTAGGACAAAAATAGGTTATTTTAAAAAAAAATTACAAATATAATTTGAAAACGTACAAAACAAGTGTAGGTCATAATGTCAAAATGAGAAACAAATATGAAATATTTAAATTATAGCTGATAATATAGGTTGAGCCTGATAAGTTAGCCCACTTTAGCCCGATTTTTTAGAGGATTGGAGTCTAAAATTTAAGGCTTGAATAAAACCAGGTCAAATTAGCCTCGACCCATTTTGGCCCGTAGCCCATGTGGGTTTTGTCCAGATTGGTCCTATTAGCCCGATTGGTCCAAAAACTTAATTTAATTTTTTTTTCAAATAACTAGCTTAGTAATTAAGATTTTCAAGAATTCATCTATAATATTCAATATTTTGGGCTATTAATATAGAGTCAAATCTCTGCTTTTGTAGCATAGGGGTTTTAAAAATAATAATTATTATTATTATAATGCATGATTAATATATTAAACTACATTTTTTAACTATTTATTACACATTTTAAATATAAATTTTTAATATAATTTATATGATAATTTAATACTTTTAAAAACTGAGTATAAAATATAATGCATTTGAATTAAATAATTGCGCTTTAATATTTAATATATTTCATTTATCTCATTAATCATATTTTTAAATATTTATAATTTATTTTTTTTTTGTATTTATCCTTAAATTTTATTTAATCATTTTTTTTTTTGATAAAACGGTTGTAGTAGCCAGTAAATTAAATTAAATTTAATAACTATATTATCAGTATAGTCTAAATAATTTCATTATTTAAATTAGTGTTAATAACAAAATATTATTATTTTAAAAATAATTAACAAAAATTATACACTTATTTATTTCCTAGATTATATATTAAAGCAAGATGATTTTTCAAAACAAATAGGGTATTTCATTTAAAGTTTTTTTTTTAATTAAGTTGTTATTTTATTTATTTGATACTATTTAGCTAGTTGGTTTGGTACTTTGGATATAACACTACTCTATCATTATTTATTTATATAAGTTTGTTTAATATTATTATACTGTTTCTAAAAAAAATATTATTATATTGTCTGGACTCAATTATTTTATATATTAATTATTATTATATATTTTTATATTATTTATTTTTATTTGAATTATAATAAAATGCAGAAATAAATTTTAGCATTTTTAAGGTTTTGACTCATTTTAACCATTTTTAGTGCTAGAATAAAATAAGTCGATTAGCTCAACCTGCTTTGACCCGTGATTCGAATCGGGTTAGTCCGAAAATGGTCAATGAATCTACTTACCAGGCTTATATTTAAATAAAAAATCATAATAAATAATTATGAATTAAATATTTTAAATTATCTATAGGAAATTATTTAAATACTTAAAATACATTGATTTACAAATAAAATATTGAAATATTTAAATTTGAATGAAATCTTAAAATTTGACAAAATTTTTTTGAAAAGAAATTTGACAATGAAATCTAAAATCAATTATCATGAAGGTCATTTCATTGTTTTAGGATATGTTTGGTTATGTTTTTGACAATTATTTTTTGTTTTAAAAAATAAGAAAATATATGGCAAAAACATGTTTTTTTTTTCAAAAAACACAAAAACACGAATAAAAAGAGTTTTTAACTATGTTTGTTTTCAAAAACTATTCTTTTCAAAAAACGAGAGAACCAAAGAGACTATCTTCGTTCTCCAATCTTCCCCGAACCCTAAGAAAGCCCTAGCTCGAAAACCCTAACTGATCCCTTCATTTTGTTTCCTTTTCTGTGTTCGTGTTGGGAGGAGATTCACTTGCTTATTAGTTGACACAGTCGGTGCTCAATGAGGATCATTTATGGTTTGTTCTTCTTGTTTTGGGGTTTAATTTTGTTGGTTGTTCATGGTCAGATTGCCAGTTAAATGAGGAAGACGAAGAGTGGTTGGTAGAGGGAGGAGAATTTATGTCGGGTCGATCAAATTGGTTTTATGAGTCGAAGTAATAAGAGGGCGGGCTTAGGCTTCCCCTAAACGAACTAAGGTGTTTTCGGAGAGACGTAAGAAGCTGATGAATCAAAATCAGGGAGGCAACGATGCTAGACACGACAACGATTCAACGCTCACTGATTTTCTCGCTTCCCTTATTGACTACACTCCTACTGTATGATTTTTTTTTTGTTTTCTCAAAACTGATTTCTTTATCTATTTTTTGAATTCTTATGCTTTTCTGTATTTGGGTTTTTTTTTTCCAGATTCCAAATGAACTGGTGGAGCATTATTTAGGCAAAAGTGGTTTCCAGTGTCCTGATGTTCAACTGTAAGCAATTTTCCCTTCTTGTTCTTTATTTTCTATTGAACCTCTTTTTATGTGTTCGTTTATTTGCCCTGTTTGGTGTCTAAGAAAACCGAGGAGTTTTGTTATTTTATTGTTTCTATTTTTATTTACGTTTAATTCTATTAGGCTATTTTGGTTTCAAAAATTGATTTTGAAGGACTAAGCCATTGCCTGTATTAGGTTGTATTTGTTTGTGTTGTGATCAAAGAGTGATGAAAGTTCACCACTTTGTATTTTTATAAGATGGCAATGGCTTATGTGTCCATTGCCATGACAGTTGAAAACTTGATCATAACAGTTGCTTATGCACCCATTTTAAGGCTTTCTTTTATAATCCATAGGTCTACTCTATATTTATAAGTTTTTTGAACTCTTATATTTGGAAATTTCGCATAACAATTCAACATCATAGTATCATGTAATGCTCCATTATTTTGAATTTACTTTAGTAGATTCACATTCATGGGTTGCTTTTCCAGGAAATAGAAAATGAGATTTGTCTTATTTCACAGGATACAAGTTTTAGTGACATCTCTCATTTACTACGTAGTTTTAATGATTATTAAGAGAGTTCGTATAATGTCATACCCAATGTTTTCGCTCCATAATCATAAGCTTGATTTTGTACATGTGGCGAAACAGCCGTAGGACTAGAAAATCGTCATGAGATTCAAGAAGTAGGAGATGTGCTTTCACCTACTTTTCCACTTAATTTGATTTACTTTGGGAAAAATTCGAGACATATGCATGCAAAATTGATTTGCTAAGTCGAGATTTGCTATTTCTTTTCTTCTCTTTTCCTAATGTCCCTCTATTTTGGTCCATATGCATCCCCTTCTTGTCTCACTCTTGAAACTTTCATATAAGTTAATGAATTGCTGTAGGCTGCTCAAATTTCTATTACCACTAAAAAAATTTTGATTTTCGAATTCTTATTTGAATCTTTAATAACTTTTAGAAATATTTTGGTTGTGGCTTTGTTATTGTATAATTTAGACACTACCATATTCTCGGAAATAAAAAACAAAGTGCAATTCTGTAATTATTTTATTTGGTGTAAGTAAAAAGGTTACACCAATAAGTAAAGAGAAATTAGTGAGTTATAATTTGCTTGAGGAGGATGATTTTTTAAACGAATTAGACTTTGATATTCGCTTCATGTCAAAATTGGATTAATTCTTCCCTTTGTTTTGCAAAATTAGACTAGTAGCCACGCACTGAAATTGAGCTGCAGAGGTTGCTGGTGATGCATTGCAGTATGTTTCTGAATTCTAGTTTTTTTTTATACGGATGTGTCTGAATTCTAGTTATGCTTGTGTGATGTAATTTAAGGCTTTTCTATTGTATGGAACTATGTTCATGGATGCCTAGAAGCACTGATGTTTTCTAAAAGAGGACTAGGGACTAGTGGTATGTGTGGGGAAATGGTGACGGATGTAAAGTCATTTTTTTATGCAGGGTTCTTATCAATGGGAGGCGAACTAAATGGGATGGTGAGGTGCTGACATTTTAAGAGAATGGGTGGAGTAGAGTGAGAGGTGAGAGGGAATTGGAGAAAATGGTAGTGAAAATAAAGAAGAAAACTTAAGAGATTGGGAAAATCTTTTCTTCTTTTGTTGGATTCTAAAAGCCTTTCTATATTGTTCCAAAAGAGTAATTTCTATATTGTTCCAATGTTGAGATGCATTAAGTACATTTCAAGTTCTTTGCTTTGTTTAATATAGGTAGATTTATTAAAGTCTAGGTGTCACATTTAAGGGGTAGGAAATTATTTACTACAAAAAGTATGATTTAAGGAAACATCTTCCTCCTAATAGGGCAAAACCACAAATCCTCTTCGTGAAGCACTGGGCAATGACTCACTCAAAAGATAAGGACAAATCCTCAAGGACATGCCATAGGCAAACATTCATGTATCCCGGGCACCGTAACCTACCAATACCTTTGGAGTTATGCCTATTTGTCCAGCCGATGTAGCGATATGCAAAGGAGCTATGTAGAGAAATATATGATATGTTTCAATACCGGAGATTATGGGATGCACTACATGTTATGTTAGTCGAGACTAGTCTAGAGCATGTGCATCTTGTAATTGGTACTATCTTAATGAAGCTCATATGAAATATATTAGGCACATTCTAAACCATGTGGATTTTAACTAGAACTGATGAAGATGAATTTTTAAGATGTACATCAAGAAATAATAATTTGTATGTATTGCAATTAGAGACAATTAGGTTTTGTTGCTTGTGTCAAATTAAGATTGTAATTTATTATGTTATTGATGGATGATAATTGAAAATTGTTTTAGGATCTAAAAATTTATGACTGTTATCATGTTTATTGGGATGCTAATAAAGCCGTAGATTGTGTAATTAAGAAAGATATTGGCATTATAGATTCAATCATCTGGAAGTCAAATTTTCCTAAAGATGTTTCAAATTTTAGTTTTGAAGATTATTATGACTCTTCCTTCAATCGTTTTTGGCTTTTTGCAAAGTTTTTGTTTCGTAGTCTCCTTCCATTTGGAGAATTGACTAGGGATGAAGGTCCTTGATAAGCAGGTGGGTGATCTTCATTTTTGCTTTGGTCTTCCACAGATTGACGTATTCTTTATTTTAATTTATTTTATTTTTTTTAAAAAGGAAGAGAGATAAGAAGTTGGGTGATCTTCATTTATGTTCTTTTCTTTGCTGAGTTGGGAGACTAATCCTTGGAAAGATTTGTTGTCCTTCACAGCATCCATCCATGTATCGTACAGGAGTTTCTAGGACATTGCCAGCTCTTCATCAGAGATCTCCTCCTCATCTTCATCACTAGTTTGATCATCGTGTGAGATTTGATTGAGAGACAGTGAGTGTGTTCCTGCCATCGTTTGAATAGCCTTTGAGACGACACCATGAACGTCACGAATTTGAGGTCCTCCAACTGTATTTTTTGATAGAGTAATGAAGGCAACATGTTCATTATTCTCAACCTCCTTGTCGTCTTCAGATTCGTCCTCACTCTAAGTCACCATATAGGAGAGGTTTTTCTTCTTGGTGTTAGTACATTCAGCTTGAATGTGACCATAGCCACCACATTCGCTGCATTTGTGAACCCCCACATGTCTAAACTATCAACAATCGTCCAATTAGCTTCGTTTTGCATTTAACGTCTCCATTTACATCCTAAATCAAATTATAAGAATAATGTTATAAAAGGCTGAATAATAAAGAGAAAAATATGACATTTTGCATTCTCATCAATTAGCGAAGCGAGGAATTGAAGAAAATTTTTGACGGATATACTAGTTCTACATCATGTTGTTATGGATTTACTCTCAGAGACGGTGGTAATTTGGTTTTGGTTAATGAATTATTGCCAGATATTTATGCAAGCAAGCCATACCACTATATTTGAGATGGGTATGAGATAGGATTTGTGACAAAAAGACACCCAAACTCGGAAGTTAGACAAGTATAGGAAGAACCGCTGGGTCCAAGAAACTACCTTTCACCAATTTGATCATAACTCTTCGTTGGAAAGTCCAAATGATGCACCGTTATTTTTGTTAGAACCCTAACTCATATACCTTTCCAACCATATAGGTGACACATACTAGAAATACCTGAGTCAAATCGGTTTATTCTCCGAAGTTGACCAAAAATCTGCACTGTGGTGTTCCTTGGGTAGTAATTTTAATGTTAGAGTGTAAATTTATTTTAGTTTTGAAATAAATCATAAAAATAAATGTTTTTAGGTTAAAATAACATTAAAAATGAATCCGGAATGTCGAAAAACCTTAAGGTAGTCATATAAATCAAATTGAAGACTTTAGTGGCAAAACCGTAATTTTGGAGAAAACCAAAACAACCCATGAACAAAGGAAATTAAAATGTGGCTTAAAACCCCATTCACTCCATTTTCCCCTCATTTCTTTCACTCCACTCACCCTACACCTCTTGGAACCTCTAGGAGATCATTAGAGAGGAAGAAAGGAAGGGCAAAACAAGAGTTACTTAAGGGTAAATTCGAGATCAAAGTTCAAGATCTTCATACAACCAAGGATTTAAAGTAGGGGTTTTCTCTCCCATTCACTTACATCGCAGGCCAGGTAATTATATATGTATGTTTTGGGCTATCAATGTGCTATATATTTATGATATGAAATCATCATCTTCTAGTCTTTTACAAAGATTACATGTTTGAGCAAAGTTAGGGTTGAATACCCATGAAATCCCTTTTCTTGTCTTAAAAACCCTAGTATTTGAAAATGATGGATTTCCTTCTTGAATGTGTTCTTTGTTATTGATTTCTAAATCATAGTGATTTGTGTTTAGTAGTAATATGACGTGGTTACGATCTCTTGTATTTTCCAAATTGTTTATTGAAATTACCTCATAATGGATTTGTGGATCTTTAGAAGAATTAAGAGCCAGAAATCGGGGATTTACGGAATCGCTGTTACGGGTGATGATTGTTGGTATGATATGTTCTTGTATGGTTATTAGAATGAATATGGGTGAGAGGTTCCTTGTAAGGATGCTCATTCCTTCTCAAGAGGTTCCCGGTAAGGATGCTTGAGAAACAAAGATAACATAGAGGGGGTGGAGGTTACCGTTAAGTATGCCGCCTGCCCAAACGACTCATTGGAAATCGCTATGGTGAAACCGACATATTTTTACGGTGCTCATTTATTCATTTAATTACTGTTTTTACATAAACCTGATAACTGTTTGAAATGTCACTGTTTTATGTCAAATTGTATATCTATGTTATGTTGAAAAAAAGAGATTGACCGTTTTCCATACTTTTCTAAACCTTGTTCAAGTTTGGGAGGATTTTCCTACAGAGCTTCATGCTTACCCCCTACATACAAACCTTTTCAGATTTTACCCTTGAGGAGGTGGCGGGAGTCGAGGAACCCGTGCATTGGGAGGGCCCACCCGAGGGGAATCTAAATCCCAAGGTGAACATGTAGAGCTATCAGTTTCTTTAGTACTAGACTAGAGAAATTATTTTGAAATCATGTAAAGTCTAGTATTTTGTTATTCCATTGCGTTATCATAGTTTAATTCCTTTGAAAATGTAGCCATTGTCAGCATATTCTTTTGATATTGTGGTCATGGTGTGGCTTATTCTTTTGGAAGGTTAGTGTGGGTATTACATACGGTGAATGGAAATCTTTTGGGATAATATTGTAAATATTTTAGGGATAAATGGACTCGGGGTGGTTGATGTAGTATAATTGCATAGGTTGTGTGTGACGCCCCAATCCCGGGGTGTCCGTTGACCACCCGTCAACCCGCGGAAATCTACATGTCTCACGTCGTGAGACCCATACACGTGTAAAACAGCCCGACAGTCTGCATATCCATTCAACACAATTATATATTTTATACAAAATGATTTATTTACAATTGTGTTTAATTACAATTTATACAAAAATGGGTCTCTAACAAATTTTACAAAAAAAAATAAAAACAAAATACAAGAGAAGGCCATCTTCGCCGTTTCTTCGCTCTCTAAACCCGGAGGCCCCATCCCCACTCGGCGGGCTCTCAATACCTGAAAAATATATTCTCCCACTACTCCGGTGAGCAAAGCCCAAGAGAGGAATTTTCCTACTGGGGTTACTCCCACCTAAGTGCAATGCAATGGCACACCAACATACAACAACACATGCTAATATATCACCTATGCATATATTAACAAACGTAATTTCCATATTATTATTCCGCTTTTATAATAATAACATAAACTTAGCTCACATGGGCTAAGGCACAATCCGCGGTTCGCCTGGACACCCCAATTCTCACAATCAACATGTTATTCACCCATGGCAACAACACACATCCACAATCACACAAACAAACTGTGGACTCACAAAACCACACTAAGGATTTATTCACCGGTCCAAATCTTGAACTGAAATCACGGCCGGCCCGAATTCTCAAATCTCCACCATTACTAAGATCTCTAGGCAAGAAGTAAAACAAGTAGGAGAAAACCCCTACCTTTCGGAGTTTGTCGAAACTCCCCAAAACCGGGTACTCCACGCAGGCCTCGGGCTGGAGAGCAACTTTGCTCCTTGCTTCGCCGGAAGCCGACGGTTCGTCGCTGAAATTTTAGAGAGAAGGTGAGCCTCTCTCTAAAAACCCTCTCTTTCTTTTCTCCACCGTCATTTCTTCCCCAACCGATTTGGGAGACTTGGTCAAGAGGAAAGTCCTCTCATCGCCACATGTCCATTTCTCATTGGACACCTTGGATTACCTTATCCACTTATCCATCTAACTTGGATTCCCACTCAATGGCATGATACCATGTGTCACATGTGAGCCCCACTTGAGCTCAATGTTTGACTCTCCCCTAGCTTGACACTTGGCGCCTCTTGGGCCACTCAAAAAGTGTCAAGTGTCCTACATCCCTCTCGTTGCCTCGAAAAATGTGAAATTCCGACTATCTCGGAATTCGACGAAATTCGATGTGGTAGCTAGATTTCGCGAGACGATTCCAACTGAAGTCCGCTTTCGCCATCCGGGAGACTTGCAGTGTACCCGGATTTTGACCGAAATTTCATTTTACCCCCTTAGTGGAATTGATTTTCCGGGGTCTCACATTCTCCCCCCCTTAAAAGAATTTCGTCCCGAAATTCCACACACATACGCATCCAACCATGTGCATATGCGAATTTCTACACAACCCAATTCGCCTGTAAATGACCTTCCTGGGTCGTACAATCACCGACAACCTAAATTCGCCAACCGAATCCATGTCCTGAATGATATCCATTCACCGAACCCTTGCCGGTTCACCAACACCCAAATGAAATTTCCATTGGGTATCCAAATCTCGAGTCACTCCCGACTCCTATCACTCAACTCTAAGTCTACGTGATAACCACAACCGTATGTCCTCATCTCGAGTCTCTCCCGACTCCTATCACTCAACTCTAAGTCTGGGTGATAACCATATCCTTGTGTTTTCTCTCTCGGCAATAGAGCTTTTCGGCCTACACTTCGAGCCTCTTATATCCATACATAAATTCGGGATCGCTCCCGAGTCTCTACACCCTCGCGTAAATTCAGATCGCTCCCTGCCCTACACCCACACGTAAATTCAAAGATATCTCCCAGTCTCTACACCTCACGTAAATTGGGATCTCTCCGCGGGTCTCTTACACCCTCACGTAAATTTGGGATCTCTCCTGGCCCTTACAACACACGTAAATTCAGACATCTCCTGCCCTTACACCCTCACGTAAATTCGGATCTCCCTGCCTCTTACACCCTCACAAATTCGGATCGCTCCCGGTCTCTTACACCCATACAGAACTGGATTTCTCCACTGTCTCTACACCCATACGAATTCAGGATCACTCCTGTCTCTACACTCATAGAAATTTGGGATGAGTCTCCCTGCCTCTACACCACATTTTGATTTGCTCAACTCTCAATTCCTCCCCCCTCCTCTCCTCCTCCCAAGTCTCTCTTACACCCGTACAGGATCTTTCGGATACTACCGCGGGTCTCCTTCACCCACTTAGGATCTTTCACCTAAGGGAATTAACGGCTCCCTTCTTGTTTTACCCAACATACATTGCTCTCTCTTCATTTCCTGATTCTAACCATGAGTCTTCGTTGGACGTAGTCCCAAGGACCAACTCAACCCACACTCACCAAGAGTGGTGAACGACCATACCGTGCACCCACGCCTGACTCGACGTGATGTCACCGTGCACATGAACGCAATCCCGACCTATCCGATCAACTCTCACCCTATCTCCTAGGGAAGAACATCCATATCTGGCTTCTCTAAAGGTCTCAACCTCTAAGCCCAAATCCATCACACAAGATGCAATAATGAATGAACACGATGTGATCGACTTAACGCACTCATTCAACAAGTGCGAGTAGAAACGCACTCGCATATCCGGCTAACTGAACGCTCGCCTCTATACCACGAGACTTCGCTCCTAGGACAATCTCGCCTCATATGCCTAAATTGTCGACAGAAATAACATATAGCCGCCCCGCCCGACAAATCCCGCCTCAGGAGTCTCCGTGACCGACCACCCACACTTGCCCTTTGGCCCACCAGGTCGAAGGTGCTCGTATAGCACTCGAACCGAACCGTTCCTCCGTCTCTATACTAGGTGCTGAGGAACGAATCAGATGCCTCGCAGCCCATGCTAGTTTAATCGGGACTGCATTGCCCCAAAACTCGATCCTTTGTCTCCGGGACAATCCCGCTCACATGTCCGTGCCGCTTCGACGTAAAATAACATACCACTCTGCCTTGCCCGGGACTAACCGCCCAATCCCGCCCCCCGTCCCGAAACTCGTGTGAGCGAAGTCTTCCCCGCCCCTTCCCCGAATCCAGCTAGTTACCGGTCCTCCCTCTACTACCACCATCCCGAAAGTGTTTCGAGCATCCTCGATTTCTCTATGGTCGTGGTCGCCCCAACCATGGAGTCCATGTCTCGAGGCTTAAGTCCTACTATCCTAGCCCCTCGACGCACGTAACTTCGCCCATTCTCGACCTCTCTCGACTCGCTATGTCCGCGGGCCACATAGTCACAACACCGCTAACTCGCGGAATCTAGCCACATAGTCCATCACAGCCATCGCCCTTGCTTCCGGGCCAGGAACTCCTGTTAAGCCTCTCGCATGCCTCATCGGGAAAGTACTTACCCATGAACAAATTCCAAACTCGCCCATGTCATAACCTCTAAGTCTCTAGAAGTCCTAACCCATCTCCACCATACCCGGGCCTCGCCCTCTAGCTGGAATGCAGCTAACCTGATCCTGGTCGTATCGGAGGTGATCTCCATAGCCTCCAATATGTTCTCAATCTGCATAAACCAATGGTCTGCCACCATCGGCCTCTCCCCCGTGAACACTCTGGAGGATGGTGCGCTTCAAACCCCGGGAGCCAGACCTCCCTAACCACCGCTACGCCGTCTCCGCAGGCGAGCAGCGCCGCCACAACACCTACAAATTTCGCAAAGGCATGCCGATCAACACGGCTACCGGGTCAAATGTCTGCGGGTGTTCGACCGCGTTCTGGACGCCCCTCCACGTCCGTCTCTACTAGCCACTGGCCACGTCAATGGTAGATTACTCAATGCAAGATCCCTAAGGCTCAAACACCGCCCCGAGATACTATTCATACATCGGAATTTTTTTTTTTTTTCCATGAACAGTGTCCATGAACAGTGATCCAAACAGTACCCCCTAAACAGTGTACTAAATCAGAACTGGGTTGGGTGCACAGGCGCACACCCAAACCATGTCGCTAAATTTCCATCAAGACGCTAGCGCTCCGTGTCGCTGGTGCCGCCAGCTGCGACAAGAAGCTCGTTGTTGTGGCGATGTCGCTAAGCATCAAATAGCAGTCGCTACAGATGTCGGGCGCAGACTCCAGTCACACGCCCAGTGTACCGCGCAGGTCGCTGCATAGCTCCCGTGTCGCGGCGCATGTCGCGACCTCCTTCGCCTGCTCAAAGCCAAATGAATATCGCTCCAGTCGCGGACCGAAGCTAGTCCATGTCGCGACATCAAATTGGTGTCGCGACACCACTGAGGATAATCCAAGTCGCGACCTCCAGGCGGGGTCGCGACGCTGCTTCTCTACCCACACCATTGCCCATGTCGCGACATCAAGCCTAGCCTAACCACTACCACCCATGTCGCGACCTCAAGATGATGTCGCGACATCATGTCTGCTTAGCCACTTCCACTCATGTCGCTGACGGCCAACATGTCGCGACTCGGTGATCATGTCTATGTCGCGATCGCCCATCGATGTCGCCACTCCGTCATCACGATGTCGCGACATCAAATCCATGTCACGAAGTCGTTTCTGCCCACAGTGGGATTCCCAGGTCACGACGCCAAGCTCCAGGTCGCGACCTCCCACGCTGCTACCCATGTCGCGACCTGGCAATGATGTCGCGACATCCAAGCAACTCCGATCCACCGCTATCGTCATGACGCCATGTCGCGACCTCCTTTGTCGCCACCCATGTCAGCGCTGGACCAACCGAGCGTCGCAACATCCTTTCCTTCATCCAGTCGCGACACTGAACCTGACGTCGCCACCGCTTTGTCCCCGGGCTCCAGTCGCTGGCAAGGTCTCATGTCGCGGGTGCGCTGCGGTCGGGCCATGTCGCACGCCGCCGCGCGCACAACCGCTTCTCGCCTCGCCGCGCACTGCTAGTCTCTCCCCTGTCACGACCTCTCTAAACCGTGTCATGGAATCTGCTGAAATTGGCAAGAGCCATTCCAGCCGCTTGCATTTTTTTTTCCAAACCTCCAAGAGCCTTCCCTCGTTACTCCTAAAGATGCAGAGCTTGAACACCGCTCTTACCCTTCAAAATTTCTAGAATTTTAATTACAATTCTTTCCCTTGTGCAAAAACTGGAATAATTTTCTAGAATTCCACAAAACCCATTCTGTTCATGTTTAAAAACTGGAGCACTATCCAGAAAAATACATTTTTTTTTTCGTTTATTTCTTGTTTATTTCTGGACTGTTCGGCCCAAAATTTCTGGAACATCTAAGGTTAGATTTTTCTAATTCAAGGCTCAACACTTTTACTATGCTACTCACTGCTACGCCATTCACACGATTCATGACAAACATGTTATACACCATCACACATCACATTTAATTCACCAAATGCACACTGATGTATGATCTATCCCAGGCTCCATCAAGTCCTGTATATCGATACCTAACTCTACACCCCACCGAGCCCCGGGCGTAACCGCTAATTTGCTCGATACCATGCTCGTGACGCCCCATCCTCGGGTGTCCGTTGACCCACCGCCAACCCTACGGAATCTACATGTCTCACGTCGTGAGACCCATACACGTGTAAAATGCTAATTGGGTCTCGTATATCCATTCAACACAATTATATATTTTATACAAAAATGATTTATTTACAATTGTGTTTTTAATTACAATTTATACAAAAAATGGGTCTCAAATTTCAAATTCTACAAAAAATAAAAACGTAAAATACAAGAGAAGGCCATCTTGGCCGTTTCTTCTTCGCCTCTAAAAACCCTAGGATGTCCCATCCCACTCGCGCCTTCAATACCCGAAAATATATCTTCACTGACGCATGAAAGAAAAGCCCAAGAGAGGAACTTTCCTACTGGGTTACTCTCTCCCACCTAAGTGCAATGCAATGGCACACCAAATATACAACACATGCTAATATATCACTCATGCATATATTAACAAACGTGACTTCCATACATCAGTGTTATTCAGCTTTAGAATATAACATAACTTAGCTCACATGGCTATAATAATCCGCTGCTCGCTCGGGAACGTTCCCAAATTTCACAATCAACATGTTATTCACCCATGGCAACAACACACATCTCACAATCACACAAACAGCCAGACTGCCCAACCACACCAAGGATTTATTCACTGTCCAAATTTTAACCCAAATCACGGCCATTCCGAATTTCAACAAATCCCCACCCATTACAAGACCCTTAGGCAAGAAGTAAACAAGTAGGAGAAAAACCCCACCTTTTTCCGGAGTTTGTCGAATCCTCCAAAACCGGTACCCACGTTGTGGGGTCCCACTGAGAGCAACTTTGCTCCTTGCCTCGCCGAAGTCGACTGGCCCCAGGTCGGCCGGAAATTTGTGAGAGAAGGTGGAGCCTCTCTCTAAAAACCCTCTCTCTTTCTCTTTCTTCCGTCTCGTCTCTTTCTTTCCCTCCCCAAACCGATTGGGAGACTTGGTCAAGAGGAGTCCTCTCACGCCATGTCATTTCTCATTGGACACCTTGGATTACCCTATCCACTTATCCATCTAATTGATTCCCACTCAATGGCATGATACCATGTGTCACATGTGAGCCCCACTTGAGCCTCAATTGTTTGACTCTCAGACGCTTGACATCGTGGCACCTCTTGGGCCACTCATAAAGTGCCAAGTGTCCTACATCCCTCTCGGTGCCTCGAAAAACGTGAAATTCCGACTATTCTGCACTGACTAAATTCGAATGCGGGTAGCCAGATTTCGGCATTCATTCCAAATCCAAGTGGAAGTCCGTTTCGCCATCCGAGATCTAGAAAATTCCGCATTTTGATCAAATTTCCATTTTACCTCCTTGTGAAACTGGATTTTCCGGTCTCACATTGTGTTTCTTGAGTAGAGCCCCTAACAAAAAGGAGTATTCTGCCCTAATTTTGTTAAATTAAGGATCCCTGGCTATTTATGGATTTTATTAGTGCTCTACGGTGTAAAATGGTCGTTAGTATGTATCATTCAAGGGGGTATTTCAAGGCATAAACATTTGATCCCCTTGCTTTTGAATTTCGCCCTCCATGTTCTCATATGAGATTTCCTATTCTTTTTCTCCATTACTGTCTCCATAGAGTCCTAACCTCCCCAAGAACTAGAGCTAGTGGATCGGACGGTCCTAATATCCATCAGATTTCTTCTAGAACTTCCTACTTTGACCTCCCGCCGTTATGTTTTCATGGGTGATCGCAATCGATTCATTGATGGCTCCTACTTCCTTGCTTCCTTTGTGGATTACTTGCGAAGTGTCCCAAGCTTCCTTTGCCGATTCAAAAGTTGCAATGAGGCTAAACTGTCTGGAATCCACACCATATTGGATAGCATTGAGAGCCATCCAATTGCTGGTTGCTGATTTATCTTCTTCACCAATCCACTCTAACTTAGTCTTGACCATCGTTTTCCCATCAGCATCTATCTTGGTTGGAGGACATCATCCTGTCAATACTAATCTCCAAGCTTTTATATCAAGAGATTTAATGATGACAAGCATATGAACTTTCCAATATCTGTACATCGTCCCATCAAGTAAGGGAGGACGACTTGTAGATTCTCCTTCCTTTAATAAATCCATCTCAAACTCACACACAAACTATTAGAGTAAACACAAATGCACTTTCGCGAACTTAGAGTGACTCGCTTCTAATACCACCGCTGAAAAATTATAACTGTGAGTTATAGGCCTCGTTCTAACACTGTCTATGGCAGTGTTCGAACGTGGTTCAAGAACGTGATGTAAAAGATGAATAAATCAACATGAAAAGCAACCACAACACACACGAAGATGTTTATAGGGTTCAACCATGCCAACATCCGTGGGGCTATGCCTAAATGCAAGGATTTTCACAATTTTTGAATAGGTTACAATTAGTCTTACATGGACGAGATCTCCCCCTTAACCTAAGACCCTTCTTTCACCTATTCACTCCCCAATGGAATTTAGAACCACTCCTTGTTCCCCTTATCTTAACAAAGAGCAAACTACCCTTCATACATCAATTAACAAGATATAAAAGAAATCATCTCTCATAAGTGAGAAGCTTTTAATGTGCAATACTTTAGAGAGTATCTTCACTTGGCACTTGGCACCATTCAAAAACGCCATTTGGGATATGCACCGCGTTCCTTGATATGCAATCATCTATGGTCAGTCCCATGCATCCCTTTTTAATTGGCTTTATAAAACTCGATTTGAGGACTCTAGATAATATTAGACTTTTATCAGATTAAAAGTCCGAGATTGACTTTTTCTCTAGATTCAGCCAGTTATAATAAAGATATCACAATATCCCGATTAGATCGGAAAAGCTCAAGATTGTGCGCATAGTATTATTACGATCTCCTTATTAAATTGGAAAAGACTTGATTATGTTGAACAATATCCGACGGAATTAATTTAACATTAATCTTACTTTCTACCAATAATCAAACACTATTCCTACGACAATAGAGTCTTGTTAACCAAGAAATCCCTCTTATAATAGAACTTTTGGAACTCAAAACTCCATATAGAATAGCTTAATTTCACTCCCAAAGGACTTTATCTACAAATTTACTTAACCTTTGGTTTTTAGATAATTCCTTCTTTATTTTAGTTTTATCTCCATGAAATTTAAGCTTCATGAAGTCCAAATCCAATTGGAATCTTATTTGTCTGCTCCAAGTGTTGTTATATTGGCTCTAGAGACTGCAGGTCCAAGATACCCAAAATTTATATGTTCTTCAAAACTTGGTCTTCTAGATTTCTTTATAAACTTAGGCATTAATGACAATGCCAATTCAATTCCAACAGAGTCGAACTAAATTTTAATCTATTTAAAATCCAAAAAACTTTTTTTTTTTTTTAAAAATAGAGAAGATAAGCAGCTGAAGGAAAACATAAACAAAAGAAAAAATACAAATCCAAATTTTATATTTTATTTTATACTTTGAGGTTAGAATTCAATATTTGCTTTTTATATTACTACTTTTAATCTTGTTTTTTGGCTTCTTCGACTAACAATAATTACTGCCATTTTTATTCAATTTTATAATCTAAGGAGATTATATAAGAGACATTAGGATGACTCAAATATTTAAGTATTGAATTATTATGCCTTGTTAATTCCTTTGGTATCAAGCATGTCAAACATACATTCTTCTTTGTTGAATGACTTGAATTTCATAATAACGTTATTTAGAACTTGAGTACTAAGTGTTTAATTGTCAAAAAAAAAAAAAAAAAACTTGAGTACTAAAATAATAAACACAATAGAAGGTTTATAAATTTTTCATTTCAGGGATAATGTGCACAAATGCCCATCGACTTAGCCATGCTCCCATCAAGCATTTAATTGCACAAATGGACAAATAGACATTTAATGCTGTTGATATGGAATACCATGTGTATATCTCTTTTATCGCTAACCTGATATCGAATTTCGATATTTAGGTTTTTCCTCCAACTGTATCATAATCTAAGATCGAAATTAAAGGGAGAAAAACCTTAATTATGAGATCAAAATTAAGAGGGAAATTTCCCCTAATTTTACCCTAATCTAGTATAAAAATTTCCTCCTAATTCTTTCCATAATCCGAGATATAAATTAAGGGGGGGAAATCCACCTGAGTCGAGATTTAGAATGGAATGGAAAAAAATCCAAGGGGGGAAAATATAAGATTGAAATTAAGGGGGGGAAATCCAATTTGGAGTCGAGACTGAGAATGGATTTGAAAACATTCGATTTAACCCTAATCTAACTTGGGAATGGAATGCAGGTAATTGCAAATGATGTTAGGATCGAGAATTGTGAATGCTAATGTGCCCACTGGGGCATAAAATAAAAGTCTTTAATCTTAAGTTGTCATTTCTAATCATCCTAACACAACGCCTTGAATGTTTTCTTATCTTACCTTTTTGCTTTCGCCCTTCCTAATCCAAACACCTTTTGTATAATCCATCATCTTATTAGGATAAAATAGAGAAAAAAAAAATTCGATATCATATTAGGCAAAATCGGGAAAATTTCCTCTTAATTTCAATCTCATATTTAGGGTCTAAATTTAGGGGTTTTTTTTCCTTTACCCTTGTTCTTGATTAGGTAAATTTTGGGAAAATTCGATCTCGGGTTAGGGAACAAAGAGATATACACATGGCCCATGTTATGCATTAAACGCCTGCTTATTCATTTGTACTAAGTAACAACATGTGCATAACTGAGCTATGGAAAGTGTCGAGGATATCTTAAGATCGAAAAAAGTTCATGTGTGAAATCGGGACATACAAACAAGCTCTGAGGCATTTGTGCAACTTATCCCTTCATTTCATATGTGTAGCTTCTGGGTTATACTGAGGACAACATATGGTTCTCTCTAATATAATATTAGTACTAAATGATTAATAACCGGTGAACATGATTTAACATGATAATAATAATGATGTCATAGCCTAAATCACTAGATGATCAAATTGACAACTGGTTGCTGCACTTTGGGTGTATAATTAGAGATCATTAGCGCATGATGCAATGGAACTTGATTTTCTTAACAATCAACAACCAACAACAAAATATACGAAGATTAATTGTTGCATGATGAGTATGAATTTTTTGTCACTAAACCGATTTCTTTGATCCTCAAAGCAATTTTATGCTTCTATATTTTATTTATTATTATTTTTTTATTTTGTCAAATCGGTGGAGCATTATTTATGGGCAAAAAGAGGTTTTCGCGTCCCATAAGCCCATCAGATACTTTTCGTTTTTTATTTTACAACTGCTTATGCAAAGTCGTTATTTCGCTCTCGGAAGTCTTTCTAGTTGAACAATATTTTTGTTATTGTTTCTATTATATCCACTTTGGCATTTCCTATTTTAATTCTGTTAGGTTATTTTTACCTCCCATTTAGTCCCAAAACATTTTATGAATGACAATCTAAGTCATTGCTTATATATTAGAGTTTGTGGTATTTGTTTGTGTTAGATCAAAGAGGAGAAAGTTCACCACTTTGTATTTTTTCTTTTTTTTAAAAAACATGGCAATGGATTATGTCCATTGCCACACAATTGGAAACTGATCATAATAGCTGTTTATCCACCATTTTAAGGCTTTCTTTATAACTTATTTTAAATCACCAACTTAGTAATCCATAGGTTTACCTATATTAGTAAGTTTTTTTAACTCTATACGGAAATTTCACATAACAATTCAACATTATAGTATCATGTAATGCTCCATTATTCATGTAATGATGAACAAGAACAAGAACGACTAAGGCTAGTATTGACATGCATTGCCCCAATATTGTGATGCCCCAAAACCAGGGGGTCCGTTGACTATCCGTCAACCCGCGAATCTTATACGCGTCTGTATCGCGAGACTCCTCTACCTGAAAGTAAAACGGCCTCGCCCGCAAATAATACCATCAAAAATATACACCCAACTATATTCCAATAGTCCTCAAGAGTTATACATTACTCTTAATGAGCAAATACATATTAAAATTTACAATTTTAATAATATACACCAAAACCATCAAAGCCACAACCCGGCTTTCTTCAAAATTAGCCTCTAAGATAAGCCTTCTTTTCAAATGCTCCCTGTACGTGAAAAAAATGTTCCTTCGACAGGGTGAGCTAGCCCTCAGTAGTGGAATCACCCTAAATGGGTTACTCCCCACCTAAGTGCATATGCAATGATCCAATTTAAACACACACTCAAGTAAATACGTGATCCTAACTCAGATCGTCTACATGCCCACCCTACGTCTCGAGTCCTCACCACTCCCCTCACACTTGCCTAAGCCATGTATGAAAATATCATTTTCAAACAAAACCTGCTTGTTCTCGAAAATATATTCACCGAAGTTTCAGAAATTATGAGACTACCCTCCTGAGGCGAATGTGTTGAAGAATCCTCCCAAATGGGCTTCATGGCCCTCATCCGAAATGATCTATCGATTGTCTCCCTAACCCCATTCTTAAAATCATCCCGTGAAATTCCTTTCAACCATGTTCGCTTTTAGAAAATTCATGTCATGCACTCACACCTAATTTCTAGGTTACTCCTAAGGCATATGAAATGCATTATGCTGCTTCAAATCAGGTCTTATACCAATATATCAAATATGCATATATTCTCAATTTTACAATCACACCACATGTAATTCAATATGGATCAACCAACACCCAAATTAGCTCACTTAAGCAAATCACAATTTCATCTCCAATGGCCTATACACACAATTATATTCCATATAATTGAGCAAATCATGTTAACACATCAAGCTTATGCATTAACCTATCTATTTCCACTCAACTCAAGTCATTCATTTCAAACAATTTCATACACACAACATATGGACGCTGTCCAATATTAATACAAACCTGGATCGTTTTACCAGCCCCAAAACAGAGTAAAGTGGTCGCTCGTGGGGCGTACTCCCACTCATCAAACAATTGTTCTACTTTTTGAAACCGATTTCCATGGCCATTTCCGGCCCCATACATACCAAAACACAATTTATTGTATAAATTGTGACACAAACACCCAAAACAGTCCCTAAGACTGTCACATACTGTCCAATGGGTCCCAAAAATTTCAACAATTCGGTCCCAAGTTTTGGGACCGATCAAACGGCCCCCTCACTCTACTCAATCATATCACCTCTCAACCATCAACAAAGTATTTAAACAAGAGGTAAAGCAAGTAGGATAAAACCTCTACCTCACGGAGTTTGGTCAAAATTCTCAAAAGCTGCCCACGCCTGTTCTCGCCGCATAGAACGACTTTCCTCTTGTTCGCCGAAACCGGGACGGCTTGATTGACCGAAAATCTAGAGAGAAGGTGCTCTCTCTCTCTCTAAAAATATCAAAATCTCAAAAACCTAACTTTCTGCATCTTTTCTCCCTCCTCCACGTTTTGGTCTCCTTTTCATGGAGAAGATGATCACTATTTGCTATCTTGTCTTCTTCCTCATTAACATTTCATTTAATACCCATCATGTCCTCAAGTCTTGGATTTTTTACACTTGGCACAATCTAGACTGTCCATTTCCATCATCTCTCTACTCATGCAACATGTGTCACATGAGTACATGTCATAGGTGACTTTTGTCACATCACATGTCGCTTTACTAAGACCCGATATTCGCGCCGAAAAAGTGCAAATTCGACCGGTCGAAATTCGACGTGTTAACTAGATTTCGTGAGACGATTCCAAAGGTGAAGTCTATTTCGTCATCCGAGATCTATAAAAATTTCAGATTTTTATCGAAATTATGATTTTGCCATTTTTGAGAAAATTGGATTTTCTATGGGTTTCACAAATATTATATAACACATGAACTACATTATTATAGAACCCTCCTTCTAAATAATTATACATCCATGTCTCAGTTTCTTTTTCAATTCAAGCATAAAGGTTGTTAGTGCCTCCCCTGCTTGGGTTTTCAAATTCAAATGCATACCATATTGTCAACCCATTGAATGGTTCCCGTTAACCCACCCACTTAGAGTGAGGTTTTTGATGAACCCTCTAATACTAATACCTTTCTGCTGATATGTTTTAGAGTACATGGTTTAGTTGTCTATTTCTTTTTCCCCTTAAAGAGCAGAAGGTGACACTCAGGATGACGGTCACGTAGAGTGCTTTTCTCAGGGGGCTTATTATCGAAACTTGTGTCAGCTTTTAGCAGGATATGGGTGGGTATGAGTCAAGCCCGGTGAGGTAATAGGACTTTGAGAGATAGCCCAATTTCTCTCGCTATTTTTTTTTAGTGTTCATTAATTTGAGTTTTCTTAGGATTTCCAAAGAATTTACCTGATTATCAACATTTAAGGGAAGCCACTCTCTCTCTCTCTCTCACTATTCATTCTTCCCCATTTCTTCTTCATCATGACACCACACCTGTATCCCATGTGCTATTCTTCCTTCATTTGGAGATATGATTGAAGTGTCTCACTCCCTTTCAATCCAACCTCATCTTCTCCCCCACTCGATTTTTATTTATTTGTCGCTTTTTTAATTAATTTATGTCTAAGCATAACATAATTTAATCAAATGATTGTGCATATTAATTTTGACTATTTATGAAAATGATTTTTTTATATTAACGATTTATGGGAACAATGATTCTATCTTCTTTTCACTTTGATCAACTCATTGGATCAAAGTTTACTGCTCATTTCCTTTGGACACATATAGAAGGAAAAAACCGTAAAACCTTTAAAATGAGATATGATGAACATTTAAATAGTGGGAGAAGAAAATACTCATCATAAACCCTAGTCAGTTATTTTATGTTGTGCCTTGCAGATTATCAATGAAGAATGGAAGCCAACAATACCGGATCATTAAGAAGTAATGTTATTAATCTACTATGAATGATATGATTCATAATCAAATGTAGATATTATGTTTTGTAGTCCATTTCTCGCCTTTTTGTTGGGTTGTTGATCAATTATTGGGTCAATAAATAATCTTGTTTATACTTATAACTTTTATCACTTTTTCCTAAAAATAAAATGAAAACGTCTTTACCTCTCTAAAACCATCAAACACGACAGGGGCATTTGCTCTTTTTTCTTCATTTCCTTCTATTTACCACATAAGTTTTAATCATTATTGAGAGAGTTCAGATAATGCTGCAACCAATGTTTTGCTCCATAATCATGTTTACTTGATATTGTACATGTGGCGTAAACAATGTAGACTAGAAAATCGTCATGAGATTCAGGAAGTAGGAGTTGTGCTTTCACCTACTTTTCTACTTAATTTGATTTACTGGGAAAATCGGCGACATATGCCTCGCAGAAAATTGTTTCCTAAGTCGGGATTTGCTATTTCCTTTTCTTCTCTTTTCCTAATGTCCTCTATTTTGGTCCATATGCATCCCGTCTTTGTCCACTTGAAACTTTCATACAAGTTAATGAATTAAGTTGTAGGTTGCTTAAATTTCTATTACCACTAAATTTTTGATTTTCTGAATTCTTATCAGAATCTTGATAACTTCATAATGAAATATTTTGGTTGTAGCTTTTTTGGTTGTGTTATCACTTCCTTTTCAACTAAAAGACTTAGACACTACCATATTCTTTGAAATAAAAAAACAGAGTGCAATTTGTAATTATTTTCTTTGGTGTAAGTAAAAAGGTTACAATTCAATAAGTAAAAGGAAATTAGTGAGTAATAACCTACTTTGGAGGATGATGATTTTTTTAAAACCAGAATAAGACTTCCTTGATATTTGTCATGTCAAATTGGATTAATTTTTCCCCTTTGTTTTGTAGAATTAGACTAAGAATCATGCCACCGTATTTGTCGCAGAGGTCGTGATGCACCAAAGATGTTTCTAAATTCTACTCTTTTTTTTTTTTTTTTTGATAATGGATGTGTCTCCTAATTCTAGTTATGCTTGTGTGATGTAATTTAAGGCTTTTATATTGTATGGAACTATGTTCATGGATGCCTAGAGCGTGTTTTCTAAAAGAGGACTAGGGGATTAGTGGTATGTGTAGGGAAATGGTGACAGATGTAAAGTCATTTTTTTATGCAGGGTTCTTATCAATGGGAGGCGAAATAAATGAAATGGTAATGAAAATAAAGAAGAAAACTTAAGAGATTGGGAAAATCTTTTCTTCTTTTGTTGGATTCTAAAAGCCTTTCTATATTGTTCCAATGTTGAGTCCATTTCAAGTCTCTTTAAGCCATTTCAATATAGGTAGACTTATTAACGCCTAGGTGTCACATTTAAGGGGTATAGGAAATTATTTACTAAAAGTATGATGAAGGAGAGACTCCTCTTGAGAGGGTATTGACTTTGGTTTGACTTCAACTAGCATCAAAAGGATTCGTGGAAGCAAGCAAATCTCCTGGAAGTGAGTATTGACTTTTCGTGCCATTTTCTCACTTTTCATGATTAACCTATTATATTAATGACCTTTTTCCTAGTGATATACACGCGTCGGCCAATGTCTTTACATTTCCTATTTTTGCAATTAATTTTCTTCTTCCTAATCTTCATCTTAGGTATTAAATCTCTCTTTCCTAATTTTAATTATTTCTTTCTCTCTCAATTGTATGGTACTAATTGATTTTCTTCCTATTTGATATTTAGGTGTTGTGGCTTCCCAAACCTTGTCGTAAATCCTAATTCCCGCTTCAATTTTATAATATATTTTATTCGATGAATCTTTATTTCCCCAGATTTATATTCTCTATTTTAGATAGATATTTATACATATATATATATTGCCTTGATTTCCTCTCTGTGCCCAAAGGACTTGCTTTGCCTATTTCCCACCAACTTATTACTCATATTTTATCTATCTATTTTCAAACCCTTTCACCTAATGTTTTAGAACCAGACCGAACTAGCCGGTTTCACTGGCCCCGACTGGCCGATCGGCCACTCATTTGGTTTCGTTCAAATGATTAACCTAATGTGATGGAACCGTATTGAACTGCAGGAACCGACGATTCAACCAAGTGGAACCTGGCTTGAACTGGCTCGCTTACACGTAACCTAATTCGCTCAATAACATATATAGTTTTTAAAAAAAATTAAATTCAAAGTGAGGTTTTGATGTTTTTGGCATCAAAACGACGTCGTTTTGATGCCATATATGTTAAAGCCTAGAAAAGTGGCCCTTCTCGACTTCCTGACCTTGCCCTAACTCCTCTCGCGCACTTCTGCGTATACAGCGTTAGTTATCACCACGGCCGTCCATTTCGATTTTCGTTATCATTATCGTCGCGACTGGGTTTGAAATTCGTGAGTTATCGAGTGTTTCTTATATTTTCGATTTCAAATTTCATCCTATGTCGAATAAATGTTAATTCGCCGACTTGTCATTTTCTCGTTTGTTAAATTTTAGTCTTTGCTCTCTTGATCTTCCTCAGAGTGTAGTGGAAGACAATTTTAGATGAAGGGCTTTTACGTATGTATATTCTTCCCCTCTTAATTTATTATTATTTTAAGATCTTAAATGTTTCCTAAACTCGGGTTCACTCGCTCTTTTCACTATATATTTCAAGGTCGTACTACCATAGATCCCGCATTTTTATGAGAATTTTGATTTTATCGAAAACTTAATTGTGCATCTTTGTGGGAGATATCTTTGATGGGCATTTGCTTATTCCATTAGATTCACAGGGAGATGTCATCAAGGGCATCTGTGATATCTCAATAGGATTTAATGTTAAATCCTTTTTTCCCATCTATTTTTAATAGAATAGCTTTCCATTTTTTAATCGAAAGGTCATGCTAAATGAGTGTAGCTTCGCTCTTTAAGCAAAGAAATCAATGTATTAAAATGACTGTACACTACAACCGATGATACCGTATCAGACATGAAGAGATGCGAATACGGTTTTGTATGCTTTCTGATAAGCATACATCTATGGGGCTAATTCAATGTCTGAGATCATATTTTGATAGATTGAATGGTTTATGCATTCTATAAGAGTATTTTCCATATCTATTTGTTGTAGCAAAAAGTACAGTTGTCTATAAATAATGATTTTGAGTGTCAAAATGTTCACCTGAAGAATGTGAGATTATAAATGATTCTTTCCATTTGATGATGTTTACTATGGATATCTTATTTATGATCTAAGTTTAATGACCTATATTCTATTGGTCCTTCATCACCATCATGAGTCTTCAAGCAGCTGACATTATGACAACCCACAAGTGTAAAATTTGTGAAAAACTCTACAAATGGTGGAAATGTTGTCAAAATTTATAACAAAGTTATTTATTTATTTATTATAATATATAAAATATATATTTATGATGTCACCGGTTCGATCACTATCGATTGTAATCAAAGGAACCATGATTCGATAGTTTTTCTAGCTCAATGATCTGGCCCGGTTTCTTGAAAACATTGCTTTCACCTTTTCGACTATTTGTTTTCAAATCTTACTTTTATTTTATTTTATTTTTTATCTAAATCAAACTCACGAGTTCCTTTGTTTGAATGTTAAGCTACCCTTACAAAAATAATTTTAACAAAAGTTTCGAACGTAAGACTACTTGTTTATAGTTAGAACAATTTTAAACCATTAGTATATATCTCATTTTGTTTCAAGTTTTTGCTAGTTTTAAATAATATTTCTAAAATCCTGAATTTTTATCTATCTTAACTTTCTTTAACACTAACTTTCAAAGTAATATTATTATTCTTATTTTAACTTTCACTCTATTACTTTTGTTATTTAGGAAAAAAAAAACATTTTCTCTAATTTCAATTTAAAAAATATATATGTTACGCCCTAAATTTCAGTCCTGACTACCCGCCAACCCGCGGAATACAAGTGGATGTCGGGTTACCCGACGCCACTGGGGGAAATCGCGTAGTCTCCTTGTACCTGAGAGCGCTCTACCCAAATACAAGACTCCAGATATACCGTCTCCCAACAAAGGTAATATATCCATCACATGATACATACATGGATAAAAATGGCCTCTTGGCCCCATAAACCGATACTCATCAATATACCAACTATATCCAATAGTTACAAGAGTTAATATGTTTTTACTCTTATACAACACATATATTAAACTTAACAAGTTATAATACATGTGTAAGACCCGAGAAATTCCAATTTCTGGAATAAGGGCAAAAACGTAATTTTGATTACAAAATTGTAATTACGGTTAAAAATCCGAATTAATTCCTCTAGATCTCGATAACAAAACCGGACATACCGTTGGAATCAGTTCTCATAAATCTAGTTTCTAGCACATAAAATTCTCAAGAATTTTCTCGAGGATAATAGTCGCACATTTTTCGAAGCATCACAAGCCGTGCCGTGAACCTGGTTTTCTCGATGCGAAGAAAGTTACATATAATATGTACTCATGTACCATAAGCTGCATGAGTAGAGAAATGATAAAAATGGACGCCTTGCGTAGTGCCGCAATATCAAATCCGAAACGAGGGACATACATGTCATTTAGAGAATTTGATTTAAGTCACTAAAGACAAGAAGTGCACATGGCCGTCTTCCCCACTTTAAGTGAGCCAAAAAACGTGAATTTGGAGAATGGATGCATGAGTTCTCAATTTTCTCGATTCTAGAGAGTTCGACTTCTCTCTAGATTTTCGGCAAATCGGACCGTTGGATTTCGACGGAGCAAGAGGGGAGGGGAACGCTCTACGCGGAAAGGTGCCACGCTGACCCCCTAGCTTATGGAAGTTTTTGACAACTCCAAGAGGTAGATTTTCCTCCCTTACTTGTAAGTTTTATTCCCATTTTTAAGGGTTTTTCGACAGCTTTAAGTACGGGCGCCAATAGGGTTGATCTGGTCCCAAAACACGTGGACCGACCGTGGGAATTTTCTGGGATTTTTGGGTCGGGCCGTGATCGCCCGTAACTTAAGTGGGTCGTTTGTGTGGAAATTGTCATTAAAATGCATGTTTGAGATGATAAAGGCTCCGAACGGGTCGGGATGATCGGGTCCCAAATATGGGACCGAGTTGATGCAAGGTTTTTCTTTGAGCTACAAAAAGCTCGTAGTCGCTTTCATGGTCAGCTTGGGTGGTTTGTTTAAATTGTGTATTAAATGTCACTTTAGACGTAGCATAGGTATACGAATACCTAGGAGCTCGGGTTTGGGTATCCATCACCACTAAAGCCTGATGGAACTTAGTAGGTGGGTAAGGTGCCTCTACACGGAGTGATTCGAGCTTAGGGCCATAATCTTAAGAGATAAGAAATATCACCGCTAGGTGTGGTTCGATGTCTGGGTTTAGGTATGAGATTACCTAGGAAAGGCACATAACAAAACTAGGACACGGCATGTGTGTTTTGTGTGTGATCATGTGGATTGATGAATGGTTGAAAGAGGCCGTAAGTTGTCGAAAGTGATTTAAATTAAATTACTGTATGATCACAGCCCAAGTGAGCCACACTTTTGATGTGACGAAAGTTTTATGTAAATATATTCATGTATATATATTTCAGGTTGTGATTTAGACCGAATTGGAACCGGCATACATGCATTCCATATGCACTGAAACATCCTAGGGAATATAGGAATGAAGTGCATGAGATGAGTCTTGCAGAAACAAGGTTCTGAGGGTAGTCTAAAATGTAAATTATTCTGAGGTAGTCCACAACTAAAGAATATATCAAATAACCGCCGGAGCGGCCCAGCTGATATTTATTCATCGGGATAGTCCATTAAACAATTAATATATATCAATCGCTCTGAGCGCCCAATTGATATATATTCATCTAGAGGGCTGCCACTTTCAATAAATTAGTAATTCCTCATAATGAAAGCTAGGCTATGAGAGAGCTCGGTGAGGACTCTGATCTCAGTTGGTCATGTAGACATTCAAGTAGGATCATTTACTCGGGCTGAAATGTGTGTTTAATTGGAACATTGCACTGCACTTAGGTGGTGAGTAGCCCACTTAGGCGCATTCTCCTAATAGCTTTAAATTTCACCTGCCGTGGGATCCTCTTTTACAGTGTACATGGAGCGTGCGAGGAGATCAAGCCGTCCTAGAGAGGTCGAAAGCACTAGAAGAAAGCTCTAAATGTGGCTTTGTTGATGCTTTTACATGTATTAGAACTCCTTAAGTTTAATATATGTATTGTATAAGAGTAGTTTATTAACTCTGAAACTATTGGATATAGTTTTGATATGAATATTGAGTGTCAAGCATGTCAAGTGGCCATATTTCGATATATATTGCATACAGGCCTGACCTGCTTCGGGATTGTGCATTCGCAGTGTATCAGACTCAAGTGTAGAGCTCCCCGCACAAAGGAGACTCGCCCGATTTTCTAAAGTGGGCATCGGGGTAACCCGACGTCCACTTGTATTCCGCGGTTGATTCGGTAGTCAACTAATTCCCGGCTGGGGGCGCTACAACATGTATACATCATCAAAGCCACAACCCGCTTTCTTCTAATCCCGTCCCTGTGTGACGAGCCGTCACCTCAGACGCCCCTCGCACTGCAAAAAATAATATCCCCGACAGGTGAGCTAATGCTCAAGAGTGGAATCGCCCCCAAGTGGGCTAGCCATCCACCTAAGTACAAGGTGCAATGTTCCAAAATAAACATACATTCAAGCAAATGCATGATCCTACTTGAATGTCTACATGACCAACTTAGATCCCGAGTCCTCACCGACTCTCTCACACTCGCCTAAGCCTCGTATGAGAATTATTGTTTTGTTAGTTTGTGGACAACCCTCCGATGTATATCAATTGGGCAACTCCGACGATTGATATTTTTAATTTGGACTACCCTCCGATAATTAATATTTTTAGACAACCCTCCGAACCATTTTCTCTAGACTCATCTCATGCACTCACTCCTATACCCTAGGGTGTTCCAGAAGCAGCATATGGAACGCATGTATGCCAATTCCAATGGCAACTTAATCACATGCAAAATATGTAAACATGCACATATTCACATAATATCCAATCACACAATCATGTCATGTAATTATCATTTCAAACATCAAATTTATTCCATCGCTATCGATCAAACACGAGCAATTTAATTTAAATCACTTCGACCAAACACATATTTTCACAAAATATATTTTGAGAATATCAAGCCAGAATAGTGAAACCCTGCTAATATTCTGTACCACAATTCACCTGCTCAATTCCTATGAACCCGCATTTCACGGCCATTTCCGGTCCTATGCATATCAAGCAAACATTTAATGCACAAATCATCACAAAATGCACCCAAACAGCCCGTACCCATACACGGCTGCTCCAATTTTTTGTTTCAAAAATTATATCAATTCGGTCCCAAGGTCTGGGGATCGATCACTTCGCCTCACTCGCCCTCATTCGACTCAAACATCGACAAATCACTTAAAGAAGGAATAAAATCCAAGTAGGGAGAAACTCCTACCTCGGAGTTTGAGGAAACTCCCTAAATCCAGACTCCACAGTTCTTCCTCCGCTGCAGAGCGCTCTCCTTCTCGCTCCGGCCAAGACCCCACCGACGCTGATCGCGCGTATTTTTAGAGAGAAGAACGACTCTCTCTCACTAGAAACTAGATCTGGAGCTCACTACATCTTTTCTACTCTTTTTCCATTCTTCACGCCTTTTGCCTTTGAATTGAGAAGACAATCACTATGCAACTTTTTGTCCTTTAGTGACTTAAATCAAATCCCATAATGACCATTACGTCCCTTCATTTCCCGCTGACATCTCTAGCACTATCTCTACTTCAATCCATTTCATCATTTCTTACTCATACCACTTATGGTAAATATGAGTACGTGCCATGGCGGTGACTTTCTATCGCATCGAAAACCGTTTTACGGTACCCGAACCATGATGCCTCGAAAAATGTGTCAACTCCAACTGCTCTCTCAAATTCAATTTTAAATTTTACGTATAGCTAGATTTCAGCGAGACGATTCCAATCCGTGAAACCGCTTTGTCATCTGAGATTCAGGAGAATAAATTCGATTTCAACCTAAAATTGCCAATTTTGTAATTGAAATTACGATTTTGCCATTTTTCCGAATTGAATTTCTCAAGTCTTACAAGATATTTTTGTTAGTTACTAAACTAAATAAAATCATGCTTTAATTTCAAAATAATAATTTCTGTAATTTCAAATTTTCAAAAATCATTTTATTTTATTTAAAAATATAAAATTTATGATCTTTATATTTATAAAAATTCTTTAAAATTGAAATTAATTTCTTTTAAATTTTTACAAATCAAATAATCTTTTCAAATATCCAAACCTCAAACCTCTCTTTCCAAAGAGACATTTTTATTTTTATTTTTTATTTTTTAGAACTTCCTAATTAAATTTTATATTTTCAAAAATTTTAACCTAAATTTCAAAATTATAAAATGCACAATCAATTTATAATCCAAATAAAATTGAACTTTGTGAAGTTGACTCTGTGCTAAATAAATGGTTTGCTTTTGTTGTAAACAATAATACATCATTTTAGATAAAATAAAAAATTACTCTAACAATATCATAAATTTATCACATAACAAAGAGTCTACAATTAAAAATTATTTCATAATGCATAAAATGTTAAACATCTAACACACAAGGAAGAAGAAGCTTGCAATGGTGATCCAAATTAATGTCTCAAACATCATTAACAATTTTCTTACAGGCTAAAGTTGCACTCAACCGAAATAGAGCAAAACGTAAAGGCAAATCCAATACACCTAAAAAAATTGAAACTGTCGGAAAATTATGAACACCGCTTTTACCATAAATACATGAGAATATAAAACAAATTTGCTAAACCTTAGAAAAATGAAAATTATTGGAATAAAAAAGGAATGATACTCATTTTAGTATATACATTAAGACTTAACAATAATCTTTATAGAATATATTATTAAGAAAAAAAATATTTCTACATTCATTCTTTTAACATTTAATAATAAGGGTTGGACAAGGGAAGAATCAGGTTTGAGTCTTCGTAATAGAATATCAAAGCTGAATCGGTCGGTCAAACCGTCAACTAGCCCTCTCTCCGGTCCGAGTTGCTTATTAGGTCGGACATCCAATTGAATCGACATCGAACCAGGGAAACCACCGGTTCTGATGGAACCGAACGGTTCATTCAAATAACTCTACTCACTCATCCACTTGTGCAATAATTTCATTATTAGTTGGGCTCCACCCCAATTTATTATTGTAATACCCGAAATTTAAGCGCGTTTTAATCTGGATTATTAATATAAATTCTTTCCTAATTATATATATTTATGTCGAATTCTAAGTATTTATTTTTAGGTCTCAATAATTATTTTTTTGGCCATATAAATTATATAGATACTATTTTAATAGTTATATGGCTTAATTTAAGCAAAAAATAAAGTAAATACTTAAATATATACTAATTATACTCTAATTGTTTCTTTAATTTCATACTTTTAACTCAAATTAAATTGTAATTAGGGACTTAATGGTAGTAATTAAAATATTGGAAGGATTTAAGGGTAATTTTGGAAGTTACCAAAGAACAATTTTGGCCCTTTCTTCTTCCTCCTTCACGCAGCCCCCCTTCTCTCTTCTCCCTTCCGGCGCCACTGGGTCTGAAATTGCTTCTTCCCGCCCACCCCAAGCCCCGCAATCACCGCAAAGACTCACTCCGACAACACCCACCTTCTCGACTCACCCCGGGACTCATCGGAAAACGCCGACCGCCTGAACCCACCTCGCCCTTTCTCTCTCTCTTAACCGCCACTCCCGCGCGCGCTTTCCGCCACCTCCGCCCCAAACCGACACACCAGGATCTAAACTCCTCGCCCCAAAACTTAAGGATCCACCCTCGATCGACATTCCAAGATCTTTGCTCTGAACGAAGCGGGTGGAGCTCTCGCCGAGTCGGGGGTCGTCTGGGCCGATTCCGCCCACCATGGTCCTCCGACGAAAACGATCACCTCAGTCCCTGAGCTGGGCTTTCAAGCGCTGGTGTCCCGAATCAAATCTAAACCCTCACGCCCGGCCACCGTCTACGGCGGCGGACTCCTGAAGCATGCCCAGATGTATCGTTCATCCCCGCCCGTGGTTCGACCTGCGGTGATCAGCTCGCATTCGAGCTTCTCAGAAAGAATTCCTATACCCAAAAATGCTGGAACTCTAATCGTATTTGTCCGATAATCGACGAATTGCTCAATAATGTATGTTGAATATGTCCATCAGATTGACTACGTTGAATTAGTTACTTATATTGTATGATCCGTAGTTAGTAAGATTGATTGTGTATATTGCGAATACAATCATGATTTGATGGACGGGACTAGCTCAGCAATAAAATCAGAAGTTGTGTGGCCCTACAAGGTTTGACGATCGTATACTGGAATGTTATTTAGCGTGCCCTCAATTTGTTTTACGTGAGTTAAGTCCGCTTTTAGTGGAGGTTCCTACGAATTTTCGTAGAATTTAGATGTGCTTTTTATATCGGTCTAGCTCGGTGGAATTGCTCCAATGAGTCTAGAGTTGCTTAAACCTCAATCTTGATATTGATTATTATGTCTTTTCTATTCTAGATCGTCCGACGCCTACGCCAGTAGCACCAAGTTTAGAAGCCGCTCCTCGAGACCCGATTCTTCCTCGCGGAGTTGATATCATATAAGTTTTATAACACACCATCTGCATGAAATGCATAACATTTATGGCATTAAGCTACACTCCGTCATCACGACATGATTATTACTACTGAAATGTTATCTACTATGGTAATTAAATTATTTATTTGTTATGAAGTATATCTGCATATGAGACTGTTATAATGATGGATGTGGAGTGTGTATCGTGATTTGCAACATTGTAATGAGAACTTCATAGTAGGGACATACCACCCGATGGGTTACATCGTGATCAAGGCGCACCGGTACTGACTCGCTTTATGTTATAGGTTTATGGGTTATGGACATGAGTTCCTTGGTTGAGCGTTTCTCCTGGACGCCTGAGGTAAGGTCCCCCGGTCAGCAAGCACTCTGGCACGCCGGCTTATGGATTATAATATGTTGCTGGTCGGAGGTATGAATCAAGCTGAGTATCTTCCTGGGCGCCAAATTATAGTTATCGGATTAAGTGTCGACTGGAGGTGTTAAGGACCCCTGCTCGAGCATTCTCTCAGTATGCCTACCATTGATTGGGGAAGAAAGCCGTAGGGCTTATAGTATTGGAATATAGGGTCCTACTAATGTCTCGATTGAAGTAATATTTGCGGTATGACATGAACTATGTTTGGTGGTGCGATACACGATTATGTGAATTTTCTTATTAATATAATTTTCATTACCATGTTTATATTATGAATTACTTATAAGTATGTATAGCATTTTGGTTGTGATAAGTATATGAATTATGTGATCTTAACTCACTCTCGAGACTGACAATCTCAATTTATCTTCGTGTAATCGTCACCCTCCTTCTTCGATCTCTTGAGAACCCGCCTCGACCTTTCCCTTCTACTCTGGCTACATGTACTATTATGATAGTATTAATCTTGTTTATTTAACAGAAAATGTCACCGCAGCATTCTTTGGAATATTAGTATGTTTTGTAATTTTATAATTCTCGTTCATTTTGTGTAAGGATTTATCAAGGGTGGCGTGGATCGAGACTTTATTTCTCCCTATCGATGAAATGGACATCCGAGCATATTATATATATGCATGTGGATATATAAAGTGTGTGGATCTATGATACCGGGCATGAATATTTCCAATATGCCATATGGTTTCGTGGCCTTATGCCTTCCCATTCCCTATGCCTACACACCCCCAGTCGGGCCAGTCTGACAAAGTTGGCATCGTGAGCTATAGGTTCATTTCCTAAGGGCCTAGAGTCTGGGTTTCCAGCGATCGCGGAATTGGGGGATGAGTTCAGCCCTTGTCCGCTACCACAGATCTAGCTTCTCGCTCGTCCGTTAGTGGCGTCCCGTGGTTATGATAGTCTGGTGTTTACTTTCGCATGAGACTGAACTGAGAGCACGCAAATACAGCCGCCGATGTCAAGAATGACAGCTAGGGCCGCCGAAACTACGCCCATGGATGAGACCCAGGAGGCCCAAGATGAAGTGGCTCTCACTCGATCCACCCGCCCTCGAAAGGCGGTAAGGAGACTTTATAGCCCAAGGCAAACAGCCTAGACAGTGGCCCACCCATGAGCCACGTGCCGAGGAGCCACAAAGCTGGCTTATGCCCCAGTACGCTCAGCACAACAGATGTCTGTGTCGCCAGCCCACTATGGGAGGCTCTTATGTGTATGATCAAAACAAATTCTCTCCAAAGAATCCTATAGAGATCAATGTAAGAGTTTGCATATTCTCACGGTGGACTGTGGATTTTCCCACCCAGACACATTCCTTTATTCCAAAGACACCAGCTTAATGAGGTTGTATTTGATGGGTGTATCTGGTGACCAATGGATTTTCCTGGACGGCGGGTAGCAGAGCATATGATCCGAGAGCATCCGATAGAAGACACACTACATTAATATTGAGTACGGGAGCAAAGTGAAAAAGAGCACAGGAGGCAGGCAGGCGTAGTGCAGACATAACACGTGCAAATCCACTATCGAGACAGTAGTGTTTTCTCCTCAAGGGCTTAGCATTACAAGCAGTAAGGATTACATCGTCAAGCCGAGGGTATGATATGGCCTAAACAGTGGAGAGATTTAAAGATAACTACATTTCTTTGCCAAGCAGGCAAGAGTACCGAAGATGTACAGCAAATTTAAAGAGAGATGATATGTCTCTGGTAGGGAAAGTACAAACTTGTGTGTTCATGTATCTTAGTAAACTTGTTCGGAGTTAGTCATAATGAGGCCGCCTGTAAGACGAGTGTGCAAGGCTTACCCACCAAGCCCCACTACATTTCATATCCTTGGTACAATGAGGAAGTGTAGCTTCGAGGTCACTGATGAAGACAGATGGAGACCGACCTTCACTTCATGGTATCTTAGTTGGATGGTGCTAAGAAGAAGCTAATCACGTAGTGAGTTAAATCAGTACACTCCGCTTTCAAACATGCAGACATGGTGGTACATGGTACTTTGGCAGGCAGGTCACTGTGACAAAGCGCTTTTAGACCAAGGGGTCACAAGAAGGGTAGACCAAACTGTATGGCCATATAGAGGCTTCCCTGATCGGGATGGGCTTCTAGCCCAAGTGGGGCCAAGTAGTTCGCGGGGCAGGTCTGTGCTCGGAATAGCTGCAGACACAAGCAGTGGTTTGAGGTCAGCACTCAAGTCCTAGATACTCTTCTCTGAGCCTCACGCCAGATGCTGCTTCCTGAGGATTTTTGCTCCTGCAGTCATCAAGAAGCAGCAGTTCTGCGGTGCTATCCCCTCGCGCCCAACCTGAGCCATTGAAGCTCACTGGTAGCGTGGATGCTTCCCCAGACCCAAGCTCGGTGACTGTTCACCGCCGCGAGGGCGAAAGAAACCCCGTGAGCATAGGATATCCAAGTGAGCGGGAGGAGAACCATCTAAGGACCCCGGGGGCATGAGGCCCACCATGTACCCTGTGCATCTCTGTCATGTGGCTGGCAGCCAGCGGTGCCAGGAGCCTCCTAAGGGACCTTAAGCTCTCGTGACCTGCCCAAATTTCTCGCGGAGGCGAAAGGAACCCCTCGTGAGCAGGATATCCCAAATGAGCGAGGAGAACCATCTAAGGACCCTGTAAGACTGATTTCCGGCTCCACCCGTCGGCAGTAGTCCCGGTGTAATCCCCACAACAAAGGCAGGAGGCACCCGAGCTCACAGTGGCCTCCCCCGCCCCAGCCTCTTCACTTGATGTCGGGCTCCCACAGGACACCTCGCCATCAAGAGCTGTCTCAGAAGTATCTGCCACCGAACCTACAGCTGCGAGCTCGCTGGTAGCGTGATGCTTCCCAAGGACCCAAGCCTCGTGACGAGGGTTCGACCTCGCGGAGGCTAAAAGAAACCCCGCTGAGCGTGGGGATGATCCAAGGGAGTGAGGAGAACCATCTCAAGGACTTCGGGGTGACGATGGCTCCACCGCTGCAGGTCTCGGTGGAATCTCACAATAAAGTCAGCAGGCAGATGCCTTCCCAAGGACTCCAAGCCCTCGACTGTTCACCTCATGAGGCGAAAGAAACCCCCGTGGGTGGGGATATCCAAGTGAGTGAGGGGGGCTCCACCCAAGGACCTAGTTTCGCACGGGGTCCTCACAAAAGGCGCTTTATCGTGAGGTCCCCACCCGCTGGCAGCCCCCGCGCGGGCAGGACCTCACAACAAACAGCCGGGCTGGCCCGGCATCAAAGATGTGCCCGGCAAAGGTGGGCGAAGTGCACGTGGCCCCGGTATGGCGGCCAGTGGAGCTTGTTTTAGGTGTGGAGAGTCGTGGCCAAATCATGTCCTAGATTTCCAAACAGCGCCTTCTCACAGGGTTCCGCGCCAGTGTCGCCCCGCCCAGCTTCATCGTGGACGCCTAGTCCTTCTCAAGTGTGCAAGATAGTGACAATAGGTCAGGTATGGAGTGGTAGAGCCCTCGGGAGGTGTGACATTTAGTGGCAGGGCTGGTCGTTTCGGAAGGCTCACTGGCCTCAGATTTGTCATGCCGTAGTTTCACACATTTCTCAAGACTGTGGCGCCAAATGCCGCATCGGGTACTATTCCTGGCTCATACTAAGGTTAGGTGTTAGATCCAAGTGCCACACTCCTTCAGGTTCCTAGTTCTTGCATTCAGCCGTGTCTGCCCCAACGCCAGACTGGTGCACTGCACAACACAATTCTCCGAGTGATGCCTTAGAGGTGTGATATTTACCATCGCACTCGATTTCTCGTAGTAGGTAGAGAGCTTCCGGAGGATCTTATTTTTGCTGATGTGATTTACTTCCGAGGTTATTCGTGGCGGATTGGTCAAGCCAGCATTACGCTCCCGGATTGCCAAAAGAAACAAGTGATTTTCCTGATTCAGTGGGGATTCGTAGTTTCCAAATAGTGGGTGAGCAGACAGTCAGCCCCTCTTTAATTTAATTTCACCATTACAAATAGGGCGGATGTTACTGGTGCTGTGGTGGCACTGCTCGTAGTGGGACACCAAGCAGCAGATGTGAGGTGTGCTGATGACGTCCCTATCATTGTGAATTTCCCGATGTTCCCCGCAGGAGTCGCTATCGCCACCGACAGGAGATAGAATTTTTGCATTGATGTTGTACCGGCACGCCTTCTATCTCCCTGCCACCTTTATAGGATGGCACCCGGGCAGAGTTGAAGGAGCTCAAGGAGCGTAGCTACAGGATTTGTTAGACAAAGGTTTCTGCCGCCTAGCACTTCTCCCTGTGGTGCTCCCTGCTATTTGTAAAGCAGCTGAAAGATGGTTCGCGGGCTAAGTGTATAGACTACGACAAATTCAATGTGCGCGACAATACGTAATAAACATCCGCTCCCCGAATAGATGACTTGTTTGATCGCCTGTGGTGCATCATGTTTTTCTAAGATCGATCTTACCTGGCCGTGATATCATCACCGAGAATAAGACATGAGGATGTTCCAAGACGCGATTCAGGACGAGGTATCGGCCATTATGAGTTCCTAGTGATGTCTTTGGACTCACTAATGCACCGACCACTTTATGGATTTGATGAACGCAGCGTTCAAACCCTTCCCCGATCGCTTTGTAATTGTGTTCACTGATGAGATTCTAAGATATTCTGAGTGAGGAGGAGCATGTAGAGCATTTAAGGATAGTATTGCGCACTCGAGGAGCAAAGACTATATGCCAAATTTCCAAGTGTGAATTTTTTGGGTCGAAAGTATAGCCTTCGGGACATGTAGTATCGAGGGAAGGTATTCAAGTGGATCCCAAGAAGATATAGGCGCACGGATTGGGCGCAGACCAACCACGGTGACCGAGGTCTCGAAGCCCCCCTCGGGTTTAGCCTACATATCGCCAAGCCGTGCGTGATTTTTCGAGGATCGCACCCTCGACACGGCCAACCCGTAAGAAACTGTGAAGTTTCATGACAAGAGGCTCGCGGAGGCGAGCCTCGTGTCGAAGGATTGCTCGACCGCCTCCAAAGGTCGTACTACCTTTCCTCGTACGAGGTTATACAGTTGTACAGGACGCTCCGTAGCTCTGGATTGGTGTATTGATGCAAAGACTCGCAGCAGTGATTGCTTGCTTCTAGCAAATTAAGAAGCACGACTAATTACCCACTCATGACTGAGATTACTTACCGATTACTCTAAGATCCGGGAGACATTATCCTGGTATGGTAGACGCAGAGATCTTCACAGATCACAAGAGTTTAAAATATATTTTTCAAATGTAGGGAGCTAAATTTGGAGATGCAGGAAGACGGCCGGAGTCGCATGACTATGATCACGATTCAATATCACCTAGGCAAGGCTAATGTGGTGGCGTATGCTTTTTGGCAGGAAATCATCAAGCCTCGCCCACATTAGTGCAAAGAAAGCTTAATAATTGACTAAGGAAACAGATGAACTGTATGATCGTGGTTTACAAATAGAGGTGTTGGTTCAGAGCACTTTTAGCACATTTCAGAAGTCAAATCAATTCGATGGATGTCACTAAGACAACTCAATGCGCAGACCCACAAATGATGAAAATTATGATAAGGTCTCTAGCGGATCAGCAGCGATTTTGTGATCGGGGAAGATTGGCACGTTGAGATCGGGTACTAGATTGTGCGTCCCCGCGTTGATGGACTTAGAAAAGAGATTATGGAAAGGCTCATCATACAAATTTTTACAAGATTCATCCTTGCCCACTAAGATGTATCATGATCTTAGGTAAACTATCGTGGAGTGGTATGAAGAAGGACGTAGCGAGTTTGTATCCAAGTGTTTGACTTGTCGCTTGTGTCAAACTTGAGCATCGGCCGTCTCTGTTGCAGCCGACTCCCCATTCCGCAGTGGAAATGGGAGAATATTTTCATGGACTTCAGGACTGGTTACCTCGAACTTCTAAGTAGGTATGATTCCATTTCGTGATAGCCGACCGAATGACTAAGTCGGCACACTTCTTACCTGTGAAGACGACTTTTCCGTAGCCTATGCTAGTGTATCAGAGAGGACTGCTTAGTCTTCATGGGATTCCCAGCTTTCTATTGTGTCCCAGATGTAGGGCCCCATTCAATTTCTAGTTTTAGCGGAAACTTCATGAGGAGCTTGGTACTCGATTGGACTTTAGCACAGCTTTTCACCCTCAGACGGATGGACAGTCTGAGAGGACTATTCAGACATTGGAGGACATGCTAAGGATGTGTGTGATGGATTTTGGAGGTGATGGGATTGGCATTTACCTTTGGTGGAGTTAGCGTACAATACTTGGTTATCATGCTAGTATCGGTATGGCGCGCTACGAGGCATTGTATG